>VDFB02114140.1:0-31706 GCA_007258455.2 Sequoia sempervirens
GTCACTGATAGATTAACTCTGTAAAAGAAATTTACAAGCTATCCATATGGTTGACTTTCCCATTAAAGCATGTCATTGACTTTCGAGTTTTGAATGGATTCGCTCAATTATTTTCTCACATACATAATAGGAGAGTGGAGATGGAAATTGAAGGTAAAGGGGGACTATTTCTTAATCCAGATTCCAATAACCTCTATCCCTCTTCTGTGCCTCTGTTTCCATTTCCCATTTCATTTCCTAGTTCTCATTTCCCGTAATACAGATCTAAACTAAAGGAGCGCCTTTTTTCAATAAGTCATCAGTGTACAAGATTCCTACATAGTATGTTGGTCCTCCTTAGCCTATTACTCAGTCGTCTGTGTTGAAGTTGGGTATATATAGTGGCCATAATTTCAATTTATAAAAGTGAATGTAATAATCTTCAAGATGCACTTACATGTGAATTCTCCTTTGAATAAACTGGACCCATTTCATCCTGCATCAATGTATGTTATAATATCTTCTAAGTTTTATGTGTATTGCTGAAAGAGCAGTAGAAACATAAGTTGTGCAATTTCTTAAAATCCATTTGCCAGTATAGCAATTTGCCCTTAAGTCATTTTTTAATAGCGACTGGAGAGGGTTGCCAGGTTTATACAAAAATTGAGTGGGAATTATGAAATACTGATTTAGGTAAAGATTTATTTTGGTTGTCTAGAATTTTAGATGTCCATCGGGCCCTGTATTGGCAAAGGCAGTCATTGATGCGAAGAGTATGCTCTCCAACTGTGTCAATCAAATATTTAAAAGAGGAATCTGATTCAGATTCAATCAAAAGGAACCAGATTACCAATCAAATCATTGCGTTATAACATAATTTTCAAAGTGATGTCCTACTCCTGTCACATTACAATTTACAATGCCCACATCATAATGGTAGATGACCTATAACGCGGTTTTTTTCACACATGGATAGTTTATCCTTTAACAGAGTTTGAATCACTGTTTCCAATTTTGCAGGGATAATTGAAGCTTAGTCGATTGCTTTGATGAAAAAGGTAGTAAAGGAAAAGAGGAATTTGCCTGGTCTCCCCATGAAGTGTCCGTGAGAGGTCTGAGCGCTTCCAAGGGCCATGATAACAACAACTGCATAATCAACATCAACACTGCAGAGTATCGATACCCTCTTCTCCGGCTCCCATTCTGCTTCTGATGAGTAGTCCCCATGCTATTATTCTATTCTACTGTTTCCCCTGCAAACTGTACACCTACTCCATTTATATTCTCCTCTGCCTGATAAGGTACTCAATGAATTGAGAGCATTTCCGCTGCAGTGGTGTTGAATTAAGCAAGCAGCAACCCGAATCCAACCGAAACCACCTCAATGGAACAAATAAGCCTACCTACTCACACGGATAGATAACAAGGAAAGAAAAGGGATTGATTGCTTAAAAATGAAATAGATAAGGACTGGCCACCCAAAGCCCATCGCCGATGAAGTAAAACCTACTCCAGATTAATCCTGATCAACCACCTGATAAAAAATTTTAGAACCCAGTAAATCTATGGATGCCCAATTGCTCTGCATCCTCATTCCGCTTTGTAAGTATATGGTTAACACCGAATAAACGCCTCTTTCTTCAACACGCGTTTGCGGTTGCGTTTGTGTTTACTTTTTGCTCTGATGTCATTAATTGACTCAGCAATGTGTTCTGTAACACCCGCAATGTCAAACTGTTTTTTGTTTTTTTTAATTAATAAATAAATCCTTCTATCAAAAAAATCGATATTTCGTTGGCAACTTGTTTTACTATTCGTTATTTATTTAAAAATAATTAGCATAGTAAAATTGCAAACTTTCCAAAACAATAATTGATTGATATAAATACTCTTTGACTATATATTTAGAATGCATACGTGTGAATATTCTCATAAAAACTGTTAATTATGTATTCCCAACAACTTCCTAGACTCTCTATATATTCCCACTCAAAAACTATTAGCATATATTTCTAATCAATTCTTAAATCCAAAGAATTTGATGTGGGTATAGTGAAATAAAATACATTCTAAATTTAATAATCAAATTTTAAGTGTATTATAATTTGAGATTAATTAGTTGGCACAAATAAATGAAATAGGTTAGAAGATATATTTGGAAATTGAATTAATATAGATGTTGATTGTTTTAAAGTTGTAACAAACAATTTAACTTTTATTTTAGAATTAGATGTGGAATTAAAGTTAAGATGATTGTAATTTGAGGGTGTTGAAGCTTGGGATTGGCTCACGTCTACAATTTGATTCAAGTAGCATGAATTTTTCTTAGATGACATGATTTTGTTTGCGAGAGAAATTGATCATTAATACCTATACTAAATGTACACTAGGTGATATTTATGTTAGAAAAATAGAGTGGTGCTAAAGAGCATTGTTTTGTTTGTTGCTAGCTAAGTCCAATCCAAGTAGATGTATGATGCAAATTATGTCCATGGCCAATTGAGTTTGTTAGATGACCTTTTGAAAATGACAATGAATGTCAATTTGTTGATTTTTGATATTTGATGTGAACTAATACATAATTCCTATGAGAGGAGACACTCTTGTGTGATCTTTGAAAGAACCAATGTTATGTGAAAATATTCTAAGTTGTTTCCTTTCAATACACAAACTTAGACACACAATTTAAATTTTTTAGCTCCCATGCCATGGGTAATCATTATATTTTAGGATTTTTGGCCTTAAAAAGTGAGAATTTGAATTTTAAAAAATAAGAATGAGATCACATCTACAATCCAATCTAAGAAACATTAGATATTGAAAATTAAATTGGGTGACCGGGGCTGTGGTTGGGAGCCGAGCTGATGTACCTGCTTCGTGGTAACTATTGTGTTGACCAGCAGTGGAGGGTCTTTGTGCGTGGCTGGGGGTGGAGT
This sequence comes from Sequoia sempervirens, assembly GCA_007258455.2. Taxonomy (NCBI): domain Eukaryota; kingdom Viridiplantae; phylum Streptophyta; class Pinopsida; order Cupressales; family Cupressaceae; genus Sequoia; species Sequoia sempervirens. Next base: position 2,916 of record VDFB02114140.1, read on the forward strand.
CTTATTTTGGAGGAGCTGTGGCCTGTGGCGCGTGGATTGCTTCAGGCTTGTTTCCTCTTTCTGAACCGGTTTTCTTCTTCTTTCTGATCGGGCTTTATTAGCTTCTGGTGTTGGGCGTTCGTGTGGGTGGCTGGTTCTACTGCAGTCCAAGCGTGGGGTGGTGGATTCCGGTGCGGGTGTAGGGTTGTTTGGTGGTGCGGTGGGGGTGTGTAGGCTGCTTCCATCTTGTTTGTTTGCTTCTTCTTCTTGCTTGCCCCTGGAGTGGGTTGGAAGGACTTGGTGTGATGCAGATGTGGTGTGGAAACAAGGAGTGAAGAAGAGGCTGAGGAGACTCCTCGGCCAACGTTCAAGGATAATTTGATCTAACAAATGATGGCATTTCGCGAAGGAGTGAGGTATGATGCAGTTACTATTTGGACTTTTCAGGCGGCCACCCCAAAACTTAAACCAAAGGGATGAAGACATTTGTCTTGTTTTGCCGAATCTTGGGATTGCTGGATTACAGGTTGTCTAATGGTCTTGTGAATCCACAAAAGATTATCATTTGTCTTAAGCGAAGTTAAGGAGAAATTAAAAGCTGGAACATTCCGGTAAATGATTCGCCGAAGATGTTAGAGTGGTAAATCACTCCTTATATTGCAAGTTTTTGGGGATGAGGGTTTCTTTGCAATTTTTGGAGGTTTGGGCCAGGAGGACATCAGAGCCAGAGGGGGAAATGGAGATAATGTTGTTGGCGAACAATTATTTCATGGTTACTTTTAATTGCATTGCTGATCGCAATAGGGTATTTGAGGGAGGCCCTTATTTTCATAATAAGGTAGGGTTGTTTATCAAGCCATGGCATGTAGGTTTTAACCCCGCCAAGGAGCTTCCAAATCGTGTCCCGGTGTGGGTTCATCTACCGAGGTTCCTGTTGGAATGCTGTCGAGAGGATGTGCTGCACCTTTTGGCCTCGATGCTGGGAAAACCAGTTGGGACTTCATCGCAAACTTTGGGTAAAAAGGTAATGACTTTTGCATGCATTTGTGTTGAGATTGATCTAAGTAGGCCTTTGCCCAATGCAATAGATATGTGTGCGGGCACTTATTCTTGGGTGCAACAATTAGACTATGAAACTCTTCCTTTTCGTTGTCGGCTCTGTCGAGAATATGGCCATTTGCAGAGGAGATGTCCAAGGTATAAGCCTACACAATCACAACCTTCACAGCCTGGTAGCAATCTTCCTGAAACAGATAAGGGGAAGAGCAGTTCTCATGATGATGTAGGTGTGTCTGATGGTTTTGCTCCGGTCAAAGCTCGAAATCGGAATAGGGGTCAGAAGAGGCCTTTTAAAGAAGGGCATGATGAAGGTACCTTTAATAGATTTGAGGTTTTGGATGAGCTCGGCCAACAGGAGGTAAACCCAGGTTTGATCAACTTAGATCAGGGGCTTGTGGGCTCAGCTCAGGAGGATTTTGTTCTTGATTCTTCTTTGGATTCACAAAGGGATGAATGTCCGCAATTGGAAGCTGGTCAACAGCTGGTGGTGTCAGAAGTGCAGGAACCCTCGGCCGTTGTTACTTTAGTTGGTGAGGATTCTTCTCTTCCTAGGCAGACCACTGGTTCAGATCCGTCTAAGAAGATTAAACCTCCCCTAAAATTGGGCATTTTGCAGAAGGATATTAAGAAGGGTGGGGCGGAGAAATTTGCTAAACCAGGCAGAAAAAAGGATGTGGAAAAGATTAAACTGGCAGGCGAGAATTTGGTGGAGTCAGGGTCGGTAAAGACTCTGGATTCTCATTTCTCAAGCCCTTTGAAATGATTGTTTTGTCATGGAATGTTCGGGGCTTGAACAGCGGCCCTAGACAAAAAGTGGTTCAGGGTTTAGTTAGAAGGCAAGTTCCTGATGTCTTATTTTTGCAAGAGACTAAGTTATCTGTTGAGAATATGCAAGGCTTGGCACCTAAGTTGTGGAGAAGCGGGGAGTGCCAATGCATTGGAGCTCATGGAGCTTCTGGGGGTTTGGCATGTTTATGGAATCCTCGAAGAATCCGACCTCTTTGGTGGATTTCTTCTAAATCCTCGATGTCTATGATTGCTACTAGTTTTGAGACAGGGGAAGTCATCCTTTTTTCTAATATATATGCTCCTACAGATTTTCAGGGTAAGCAAGGTCTGTGGTCCCATATCAAGCTTATCCGTAGCATGATGCCTTTTCATCCATGGATTTTGGGTGGAGATTTCAATGCTATTTGTGAGTTGGCTGAGAAGCGTGGTGGTTCTGGAAGGTTGGAGCCCTCTGCACTGCTGCTTCGTGATAGTATCAATACCTTGAATCTTGTTGATATCAAACCCAACAATGGTCAGTTCACCTGGAACAATCGTAGGGTTGGGGATTTCTGCATTGCTGAAAGATTAGATCGATTCCTAGTTTCGTGTTACTGGGTTGGAGGGATGTGGTCATCTTACTCTGTGATCTTGGATTGGAGAGGATCTGACCATTGGCCTATTAAGCTTGCTATTGAGTCAACTCATGTGCCTCGTTTGCCATCTTTTAGGTTCCAACTTATGTGGTTGCGTGACCCTTCTCTGTATGCCTTGGTGACTGCCTGGTGGAAGAAAGGTAGACCAGCCCATGGTACGGCTATGTATACCTTTGCTAAACAACTTCAATATGTCAAATTTGAGCTCAAACGGTGGAATCGTCAGTACTTTGGGAATGTCTTCCACGCGAAGGCGAGGGCTCAGGAAGATTTGGATGGTATCACGAGGAGGTTAAGGGAGGTGGGGGTGACTGCTGAGTTGCTTCAGGATGAGGCTCGGGCTGTGAAAATTCTTGAAGAATGGGAACTGCGTGAGGAAATGTATTGGAAACAGAAGGCTCGCATAGAGTGGCTTCAGGAAGGGGATAAAAATACTGCTTTCTTTTTCAACTCAGTGAAAGCCAGGCGACATGGCAATTCTATCTCTAGTCTGGTGAATGATAGGGGAGACCATCTTTCTTCCTTCCCAGAAATCTCAAGGGAGGCGGTGCAGTACTTCGAATCTCTTTTTAGGGAGGATTCGCAAGGGGGGTCTCCTGAGGAAGCGCAAATTCTTTCTTGTATCCCCTCTCTCGTGTCTGGGGACTTGAATCGTCAACTCATGTGTGATATCTCATTGGAAGAGCTTGAAGGGATTGTTTTCAATATGAAGAAAGGGAAGGCGCCTGGTCCTGATGGCTTCCCAATTGAGTTTTTTCAAGAATTTTGGGATATCATCAAACTTGACCTCCTGGCTGTGGTTCAAGAATCTCAACAAAATAAGCAGATGTTAAGGGCTCTAAATGCTACCTTTCTTGCTCTTATTCCCAAGAGTGAGGGGGCCGATAGGCTAAGCCAATTTCGGCCCATTTCTTTATGCAATGTAATTTATAAAATTCTTTCTAAACTTATAGCTGACAGGGTGAAGAAGGGGCTTGAGGTGTTGATCTCCGAAGAACAAAGTGGTTTTGTAGCTGGTAGGCAAATTTTGGATGGGATTGTGATTGCTACTGAGGTCATCCATTCTATGGCTAGCTCTAAAGAAAAAACGATGTTTATCAAACTGGACATGGCTAAGGCATATGACAGAGTTAGGTGGTCCTTCCTGCGAAGAGTTCTTGGTGCTTTTGGTTTTGCTGAAGAATGGATTCAATGGGTTTTGAGCTGTGTTACTTCAGTCTCTTTCTCTGTGCTTATAAATGGGAGTCACTCTGAGTTATTTGGTGCTTCTAGAGGGATACGTCAAGGTGATCCTCTTTCCCCTTACTTGTTTATTCTTTTGGCTGAAGGTTTGGGAAGATGGATTAAACGAAATGTGGAGTCTGGTCTTATTCAAGGTTGGAGGTGGGGTGGCACCTTACCTCCGCAAACTCACCTTCAGTTTGTGGATGATACTGCTTTGATGGGGGTGGCTACAATGTGTGAGGCTTCTAATTTCCGGAGATTATTGGATGTTTACCTGGTGGCTTCTGGTCAACAGATTAATGAGGGCAAGTCTTCCATTTTCTTCTTCAACACTCCTGGTCCCATTCAGCAGAGGATTGCCCAAACTTTGAGATTTCAGATCGGGACTCTCCCAGTGACTTACCTTGGCATTCCCATCTCGGTGAGTAGATTGCCTAAGGAGTCTTGGCAGATCATTTTGGATAAATTTCGAGCGAAAGTTAATCACTGGACTCATCGATGGCTATCCTTTGCTGGTCGTGTCTAGTTGATTAAGTCTGTGGTGCAGGCTTTTCCCATTTATAGATGTATGCTTCAGGTTGCCCCTATGGGCTTTCTTAAGGACCTTGATTCTGTGGCAAGACAATTTTTATGGGCGGGGTGCTTGGAGTCCTCCAAATGGAGTCTGGTTAGATGGGAGGTTGTTTGCAGTCTGAAACATTATGGTGGACTGGGCTTGAGGCAATCGGCTTTGACTGGGGAGGCTTTGGCTGCTAAACTGTATTGGAGGTGGTGTAATGAGCAGGATAAGAGTTGGGCCAAGGTTCTCTCTCAGAAGTATCTCCCGGGGATCCCGCATTCCACTATTTCTAGGTACCCTCTAGTGGGGAAGGGCTCTGTGATATGGGGCACCCTCAAAAAAGGGGCGGTGCTTATTAAAGAAGGATTATTTTGGATCTGCAAGAAGGGGACTGAAGTCCAATTTTGGTCTGATTCTTGGGATGGTTTTCCTCCCATCACCTCCCAATTTCCCAACTTGTTGAATCTTTGTCAGAGGTTTCTTGAGGCTGGTTGGTCGAAGGTGAGTGATTTTAAGTCCTTTTCCTCTTGTGGTCAGATGGAGATGGCCAAATGGAAGTCCCCTGTCGAGTGGCCAGATGTTGGTTTGCAGGAGGAGTGTGCTGTACTGCAAAGTATTCTCTCCAGTCGAAGATGTAGCTCTCTTCGAGAGGATGATGTGCTTGCCTGGTCCCCCAATCCTAAGGGGACCTATACTGTAGCTTCTGGCTATAGTGTGTTACTGTCTCATAGGTTGGCTGGGCTTGAAATTCAGTGGTGGAAGAAGGTCTGGAACAAGCTTTCTTGGCCAAAGTGCAATTGTTTTGTTTGGTTGTTGGCCTGGAATAAGTGTTTGACTTGGGATAATATTCGGAAGAGAGGTTTCCATGGTCCTTCTGTCTGTGTGATGTGCGGGGCTAATGAGGAGGACTCTACTCACTTGTTTTTTCGTTGCTCCTTTGCCCTCCAACTTTGGCATTTTTGGTGGGGTGTTTGGAAAACTCCTTGTGTTCATGCTTCCTCCTTGATTGATTTTTGGCAAGGGATGGGTCGGCCCCCTTCTGGGGCCTCCTTTTTACAGGAAGTGTGGTTTGTGGGGCCTATCTTCTTATTGTGGCAGATTTGGCTAGAGCGCAATCGTAGGATATTTCGTGGAGAGCAAAGGCTGGTGCAACAAATTTGGCAGAGATTATTGGGTATGGTTCAAGAAACTGTGGATGCTAGGTGTGAAGTGGAATTTCCTTTGGTGAAAAGCGATACAGAGTTGGTGGAGAGATTGGGGATTCAGGGGTCGTCGTTGGCTTTGGCAGGGGCTCGGAGAGGTCGGCGGGAGAAGCAAAAAATTGTTAGGGATGGCAAATGGCAGCCTCCACCTTACGGTGTTCTGAAGATCAATACTGATGGATCTTCAAGGGGCAATCCGGGACCAGCTGGTATTGGGGGGATTGGTAGGGACTCTTTGGGCTCAGTGATCTTCCTCTTTTCAATCTGTGAAGGAATTCAGACCATCAACCTTGTGGAAGGGTTGGCTATTCTTGACGCTCTTGAGAGAGCTCATGCTTTGGGATGGAGAAGGATTGTTTGTGAATCTGATTCTCAGATTCTGATCAATTTGCTTATAGAGAAAAAAGTGACAGATGTCAACTGGCAACTGGCTAGGGTTGTGCAACAAATTCTTCGGGTTAGTTCTTTGATGGAAACCGTGACTTTTGTCCATATTCCACGGGAGTGGAACAGGGCAGCTGATTGTCTGGCGAAATGGGCTTCTGAGCATGCTGAGGGATGGAGAATTGAGGAGTGGGAGTTGGTTCCTCAGGAGCTCCGTCTTGATTTTACAAATATTCTTGCTGAAGATAGGGCTGGTAATGGTGACAGATGATGGTGTTGGTTGTTTATTCTTAGTTTGGGTCGTGGCTCTTGTTTTTCCTTGGGACCTCGGTCCTTTGCTTTCTTTGTAATGTTGCTTTTTGTTATTCAATAAAGTTTTTACCCTTTTATTAAAAAAAAAAAATTTATTAGGATAAGGGAAGTGGGCTAAATTAAATACATAACAAGTATTTATTTAATTAAATATTATTTTGGGTGACTACAATAGAATTTGAGGAAACCTCTTTCCCTTTATTATGATTGCTATCACCCCCCTTTACTTACCATCTTGCTTTTCTACTCCTTTGCCTTTAAGGCATTTCATATGCCTTGTCCATAGTAGACACCTTCACCTACGTGAGTTGATCTTGAAGTTGAAACTTTGACCCATTCATGTAGTAGGTTGCTCCATGTACTCACATCACTTCCTCAATATCTCAACTACACATGCACAACCTGCATCAACTTGTTTTCCTCTTTTTCACAATTTTCTCAATATCCTCAACATCTTCAACATGCAACAACTTCCTTAACACATAGTTGACATCAATGACAATACCAACCTGTAGACTTCTTGTTGACATCAATGATAACACCTCCATACTTGCAACACATTATTGGAGCCTATGTTGAAGATTTCAATTCATATCCTATAATTTAAAATTTAACTTGCTTTGCCAAATATGTTATCCTAGTATGTGTCCCGTTTGGTGTCTCAATGTACCAAAATTAGGTTGAGATCAAAAAATTATTGTCTATATATGAGGTCAATGTTTTACACTAACTTTGATTATGCTGAGTATACATGCCTAAAAAATTCCCTTAAAATGTCCAAAATGGTTGAAATGATCAAAATTGATAAAAATAGTATGATTGATATTTTTAATGAGTTTACACTTAAGTACATAAGACACTAAAAATTTATCCAAAGCTCTAAGAATACATAGTCAACCTTCAATGTTAGTTTTGATCAAAACATTAGAATTAGACAAGTTATTAAACTTTTATAATTCTAGAGATTTTGAAAAAGACACCATATTTCTATTTTGAAGGTTCAAATGATACCATTCAGCTCTAAAAATTGCTAAAGTTGGTGTTGCAAATTTGTGAATAGTAAGCTCTTCAATTTAAAAAAAAATGAATCAAAACTTATGACTCCTAAAATTTGTTTAAAAAAAATATTTCTAACTATAAGTTTTAAATAACTATAAAAGAAAGGTAGAAGACAATGAATTTCAAAATCAAATGGATGATGGAAAAAAAAGATTCCACATAATGTTTCAATTTTTTTTTAAAACATGTAATAGTTGCCTTGGTTTTTCAAAAGGGATTCTATATAGTGTAAATACCTTTCCATTTGTAAGGGTTATGTGATTTTGGAGAGAAATATGCTTGTAAAGAGAAACTTCGTAAGACTTTGTAATCTTTTTTTAAAAATATAATTTGGAGATCTGAAATTTGTTCTAGTACGTGTATTGTAATGAATTTACTTTGAAATAATGATATGAACACAAACTTTTGAATTTGGTTCTCTCCTACATAGTATTGCACGTTCTTTGAAAGAAACATATTTTCAAGAAAAAAGAATCTTTCACATTTGTTGTAAGATTTGTAGGTTTGATTAACTCATCTTCAAGGAGGGTGTTAAATCTTTTTAGAAAGCAATTGGTGTATGCATTATTTTTAGAGGATTAGTAAGTATAATCGTTTTATGCAAGTAAAATAAATGGCCTTAAATCATTGTAAGGTAGCGATATATTGTTGTTAAACCCTAAAGATTAAAGTTCATTAAAATGTAATACTGGATCATGTTTTAGACTCCTTAATCCTAAGGAACAAGCAGTGATCTTTTTCAACATCTTCATCCACTAAAAAATTTAAAATAAAAAATCAAACTTTAGTGGTGCATGTGTATTAGTTTAGGTGTTATGTTGATGTTCAAGAATTAAGGGTAATGCGAAAGTTGATATTGTAGAATAATTTTTTAATTTGTAATTATATGCATAAATAAATTATTTGTTGTTCACTACAATAATTCTGTTGTTTATACAAAATCTTGTGGTGTATGTGTACCACCTATTCCTTGCAAAGCCTAAAGTGTATGAGCAATATATTCATCTCTCATTCACTAGCCCATCATCTCAATTGTCTTAATAATAGGAACTTACAAATCCTTAGATATTATTGAGAATGGTTTGGAGAAATAATAGGTTGGTGACTCCTCTAGGGAAAACAATATAAAAAAAATCTATTAGGAAAGAGTCACAAGATCCAAAGATTGATTGTTGATTTATGAGTTTATATCACTCTATTGGTGAAACAAACTCAAAAAGAAGAATTTGTTTCCTCTTTAGAGGTAGTGACTATTGTAGAAGAATCAAATATTTAATGCTACGAGGTGTATAAAATATTTTCTTCTCACACTATAATTTGAAATGTAAGTTATGTATAATCAAGATAGATATATAAATAAAGAGATAGTTGTGTTAGAAGCACAGTTGAAGGAGATAAATAAAGAGATAGTTGTGTTAGAAGCACATTTGAAGGAGCTTGAATATGTCAGCAATAACATTTAACCTCCTATTATTTGCAATGAACATGTATATAAAAAGTTAGAACTCTCTTGGGTAAATCATGGAAGATAGAAAATGTCACAAAATAATTATGTCCGAATTCTATTATTTGATGAATGCAATTTTTAAGAAAAATGATCATGTTCAATCATTTTTAGATTATATGGAAGGGCATGAATTTATATATGAAGATATATTTATGAGATATTTTTCTAGATCTTTATGTGGCAAGGTTAGAAAATGGTTTCTTAGTTTTCTTGATCACTATTTATCTATGGGAGGACATTTTGATCAACAATAATGTGCATATGTCAATGACTGTACAAATATTTTCTATGAGTTTGCATGCATTAGCAAGAAAGACAATGAATTTATATTATTTTTATCATAGATTCATGATTGCTATGGAAAAGTATTTAGATTATGAAGTATTTCTTACCCAATATTGTATGGCTTTTGATAGTGAATTATGATTTAATCTTCAAGAATTGAAGCCCACAAATTTAGAGGAGGCTTACGATTATTCACTTTTATGTTGAGAAGCTCCATAAAGAGGCAATGGTTAGGACTTATTTTGTAAAGGATTTTGATTTAAGTTTAGATATTTCAAAAGTTGAAGATTGAGCATCACATTGTAATGAATTCACCAGGGAAGAGATAAGTGAATGTGCTACCATTCAAAATAATAATTCAGATTTAATAGATGAAATAGATGACATGGGTGGTATGTATGAAGAAATATAGATTGAGGTTTTTTCAAAGGAAAATAAAATGGATTATTTGTTATTGGAAAGTAACAAGGAGAATATAACTATATTCTCAAATGATAAATAAATGTCTCTTTATTTTTCTAATATTTTTCAATGCATGCTTAAATCAAAGTGCTAAATCAGATGTGCTTTGCATGAGGGTTTTTTTTAGCCCTCCTTCATCTTTCAAATTAAATATGGATGCATATTATGATATGGTAGATGACTAATTTACTTTTAATGCTAGCCTAGTTAGCGAGCATGTTATAGTTGAAAAATATTATTTTGAATGGGATTGGAGTGACAATTTGCAAGAGAAGATTTACATGCTAATGATTTGATTAATGATTGGTAAAATTATTTTATTCAAAAATAAAGGAATGCATTATCATGTATGAAGGTGATGTATGTTGGGATCTAGATGTTCAAAAGTACAATGAGTGTAGAAAATAATATGTATGCTATGTAACTATATAGGAGTGAATTTGCACCCCTTATGCAAATTACCCTTTTTCCCTTCTCCATTTTAGAAAACCGAGTTCAGAGGCTTAATTACACCTAAGTTCGCTGCTTTCATTCCACTTGGTGCTTGTTTTGAGCGTCGGTGGGGAATTTCTGTCGGGGACGCCTACGCGACCCGTAGACGTCCGCATGGTGTGCTTGCATCCCTGGTAGATTCCTACAGCTGAACCTTCAGAGGCATTACACTTCTCATTGGCAGTCGACTTGTAATGCCCTCTTTGGCCGACCAACTCAAATATGGCCATTTTCTTCACTCTCTTCTTCAAATTCACTATTCATTCTTTCATTTCATCTTTTAAGCATTTAGTTGAACTTCTTCCAAGCTCCTTCACACTCTTGCACTCACTTCTTGCATTCTCAAACACTCCTAGCGATACTTTTGCATTCCATAGCAACAACAACTTCACTCCATCACTTCAGTAGAGCAAGTTTGGGACAACACCATTGCAACAGAGGCTTGAGTACTCTCATTCACTCCCCCATTAGCCTTGAGCACTTTTGGTGGAGGTGGTAAGCTTCCCATTCCTCTCCTCTATTACTTGGTTGAGTAAGCACATTTACTGGTTTTTAGTGTTTTAGTTTTCTTCATTACATTACTTTCTTTATCATACTTGCTTTCTTGTTTGTCCATGGAGGTGGAAACACCTAAATGGGGGTCTGACTGAGGTAGGCCCCTATATAGCCACCCAACATTTTCCTCCTCTTTGTGTGTAGGTGAATGTGCTTTTGGGAGCTAGCCGGCGAACAAATTTCTTTGTGAGATCATTCTTGCCACCCTAACTCTTGCATTTTCACTTTATCATATTAAAGAGTATTTTGTTTACTAAATAGCATGATTTTGGCCCTTTAGTAGTAGTTAGCTGGGTCGTTAGCTTGTTTTCCTAGGTTCGATCTTGTTTCTTTAGTTGTTCGGTCGTACAAATGCCAACACACTTGAGAGACGCTAGCACGCCGAGCTATCGTCCTAGGACCGCACTTCTGTCCTCGGGCAGAGAGCTTCTTGAGGCATAGAGTTGAACCCGAAAACCAGCTCGCCTAGCCCCATTTTGTATTTCGGGTCTATAGAGTGATCAAAGGACCTTGTAGTCTTCATCATTTTTGTCTTGCATTTCCTAACTCTTCGTCAAGTTGAGGTAAGTTAGGGTAGCCTTCCGCTCTTGGCCCTCCATGACCTAGGGCCTTGAACGTGGTTGGTCTCCCTCTCTTACATTTTTGGTGAAACTGACGAGAACCATTTTGGTTTCGTTTTGTGATACTAACAATTCCTTTCCTTATACTCTAAGAGTGTTGTAGGTGTGAGTGTTGTGAGGCTGTCGCCTTACAACCCAACCTATGACCCCTAGTTGGCGTAGTTGGAAGGTTTTGAAGGTGTTGCATATCGAAACCTTAATTGGGTCACTGTCTTATCCTTTAACCTTTAGGGACTCTGTGGAAGTATCATTTAGTGTGTGTAATGGCCTCCTTTATGCATCAACCTATCCCCTCTGTGCAACCTGTGGACAGTGGTACTAGTATAACCTTCACATCATAGGACCTATTGATGGATTTTAATAGGGAACCATCTCCTCTATATCCCTGCGCGGATCAATGGAAACATCATAGCGGGTGTTCTCTTTGATTTGACGTCACAAGTAAACATAATAACCGAGGAGATCATGTTGATTAAATTTTTACATAAAGATGGGTATGATGCACTTGTGAGTACCATCTGCACGCATGACAGAATTTTCGTGCCCCCTTTGAGTAGTATTGTCCTGTCAGTCTTGGTTGGACCTAAATTTGTGAAACTCTTGTTGGTAGCTATGAATGCGGTGCCCTCGGTCGTGCATAAATGTTTAAAATTTATCCACGGGGGTTCCATGCATGTAATTCATGACACCGGTTATAAACCATCGGTTGCTCATGGTAGCTACTCCTTGTACTACTCTTGGCTCACGCCCATTGGTCCTCTTCCGCCTAGAACGAACCTTTTGTACTGAACATATTAGAACTATAAGAAAGGGTGCCTAAGGCCAAAAGTGAGATACCCTTTATCGCCTTATGTTGTTTCACATAGGGCTTGCTTAAAAGTTGACAACGATGCCACTAAAGAACATAAGAGGGAAAAAGAGAAGCAGTCTCGAGATCCTCCTTCCTCTTCCGTTGGTCAGTCTGACGCTTCTTCTCGCTCTGCTATGGTACTGTCAGATTCTGCTCCGCGCTTGCGAGAGAATCCTATGGTGCCCACTTGGCGAAAGCCCAAGCGTCCTGCATTTGAACTTCCTATTCTATCGACGGAGCCTAGACCTGTTTGGTATAATGGGAAGAAGGTCTCTTGTGGAGAGTCCTCTTTGTCTCGACCTCCGCGGCCTCCTACTGCTCCTACTTCTAAAGTTGTGAACGAGAAGAGGCCCACTGCCGAGGTTCTTGAGCTGACTCTGCCCGTCGCTCCTCAACCTGTTCCTCCTGCTCCCATTCAAGAATCCATTCCTCCACTGGAGATGACTGTAGTGGACATTCCCATGGATGAGCAGGAGCTTTCTGTACCTTCGCAACCTCTGGCCTCCAACTCAAAGAGTCGTAGAAACTGCCTTGCACGCAAGCACAAGCTTCGGCAAAAGGCTCTTCTAGCTGATCATGCTGCCTCACAAAGGAAGGAGGAAGAGACAACTACCCCTACTTCAGGGCCTCTTGCAGTGTCTTCCTCTCCCCTTCTACTTCTCTTCAGTCTGGTTTTGCGTTGCTTCCGGCTTCCGCTGCGAGTATGAATGCGCCTAACCCCAAACGGGTAAAGGTGTTTATCGCTCCTTCAGTGGAGTTTCCTTTACTGATCTCTGTTCTGGATATCCAACCTTTCCCAAAGCCCATGGATATGATTAATACCTCAGTTGTATCCATTGCGGTTCTTTCTTCCTCCGCACCTCTAGCCTCGTTTGTGGGGAGCTCATCTCCTTCGACAAAGCAAAAGGTGGAGTATGGTCCTAACAGTGAAGGACGTAAGAGGAGTCCGCCTTCTTCACAAGGTGGTCCCGTGCTGACTTGTTCTATCCTAGTGATGGAACAAGTCCCAACTTCTCTTGAGTTCGTCACCGCTCCTAAGTCATTCGGTGAGCCTAGCGGTGAATCTCAAGCGCAACCTGCCCTGTCCACTAAAGCTAAACACAATGCTCCTATAGAGTGCATGTTTAACTCCGTGGATGAAGTTTTGGCCTTGTCAACTATCTTCGTGAAATCACTGACCCTAGCTCCACAAGAGCTCAGCAAAGAAGACCTTGCGGGGGCTTCTTCGTTAGCCCTTGTTGCGGGAGGGCCGGATCCTCCTCTTAACATCCCACCACTGCAGGCATGTTCTCCTTCCCCCTACGATGATCTAGAGTGGGAAGTGGACGACCTCTTGGTCGATCAATGTTAGGAGGAGGCCTCTTCTTGATCTAATGTGTGTGTTTGTTTTGTGATGTGTTCCCCCGTGATCGTGCTATGTGTGCTTGGATGACCCTTGTCACCCTTGTTGGTCCTTGGATATAGGCATGATTTTTTTGTCGTAAACCTTCCTCTATTTGTATCATCATTCTTCCATGTTTGTGCTTGATTTTTGATAAATTGGGGATGATGCAAAGCATTGGGGGCATTTAGGCTTCCCTTCCATGTTGACCCAATTTTTTATTTTTACTTTATTTTTTGTGCATTCTTCCTAATCTGGTTGGGGATTGATGATCTTTCGCCTTGCACCGCAGTTACCTATTATTTATGTGAGCATGGATAGATTTGACCCCACTAAGCCAAATTCCCCCTATGCCCTTTGTTTGTGTTATCCCCTTTGCTTTCTCTTTATCTTTCTCTCTTCTTTGCTTGAGTTGTCCCTCTCATGTGTGACAATCCTTCCTTCAACATTTTGATTTTCAGAAAATGCATTCATTGCTAACAAATCTTTTCTTAAAGATCTTATCAAATCTTTCTTTAGAATTGTATTCTTAACTTGGAACCCTAACAGAACATGTTTCCTTCATCATGGGTTCATAAAGAAAGAACTTGAAAACCTTCCTTCGAAGCGGGAACAACTTTGACCTTCCCCTCGCATGGGGGCATATTCTTCCTTTCGAATTCCTTGATGAAGTGAACATCTTTCAAAATGATCCCTTGATGATGGATCAATTTGAGAAAGAAAATATCTACTTTTGAGCTGTGCGTCCCTTGAGTGGATCCCCTCTTCACAATGGGTTCCCAAAGGACCCCTTTGAAAGTCTTCCAAATTGTCGACAGTCTGTGTGATTGTCTACTTACTTTCCTACTTGGCCGCATCCTGACTCTGTAGAGTTTGCTTTCCTAGGTTTCCTCCATGTGAGAGATCTTGGGGGATACCTCCTTGTAGGTTTGAGAGCCTGTAGGGCGCTTCCTTTGAGCTTCCTCCATGCGAGAGATCTTGAGAGTGGCTCCCTTGTAGGTTTGTGGGTCTGTAGGGTGCTTTCTTGGGTTTCCTCCATGTGAGAGATCTTGGAGGTTACCTTCCCTATAGGTCTGGGGGTCTGTAGGGTGCTTCCTTGGGTATTCTTCATGCGAGAGATCTTGGAGAATACCTTCCCTACAGGTCTGGAGGTTTGTAGGATGCTTTCCTGGCTTCCTCCATGTGAGAGATCTTGGGGGATGCTTCCCAGGTATCCTCCATGTGAGAGTTCTTGGGGGACACCTTTTTTGTAGGTCTACTGGCCTATAAGGAACTTACTTCGCGGGGCTTCCTTCATGTGTGAGATCTTGGGGGTTGCCTCCTTGCAGGTTCGCGGGCCTGTAAGATGCTTTCTTTCTTCAGCTTCATAATTCTGAGAAGCTATGAAGTCCTTCGCTTTCCCTACACCTTCAAGTTCATCAGATTGTGGTCTACTTCCTCGACAGTTCAGGTATACATTTCTAACCTTATTCATTCTTCAATTTACTTTACTGAAGCACTTATCAGTACTCGTGCTCGCTAAAATGGGGAAAAATGTATAGGAGTGAATTTGCATCCCTTACGCAAATTCCCCTTTTTCCCTTCTCCACTTTAGAAAACCAATTTCAAAGGCTTAATTACACCTAAGCCCACTGCTTTCATTCCACTTGGCGCCTGTTTTGAGTGTCAGTGGGGGAATTTCTATCAGGGATGCCTGCGCAGCACGTAGACGTCCGCGCAGTGTGCTTACGTCCTTGGCAGATTCTTGCGGCTGACCTTGCAGAGGCATTACACTTCTCATTGGCAGTCGACTTGTAACGCCCTCTTCAGCTGACTAACCTGAATATTGCTGTTTTCTTCACTCCTTCAAATTCACTATTCACTCTTTCATTTCATCTTCTAAGCATTCAATTGAACTTCTTCCAAAATCCTTCACACTCTTGCACTCACTTCTTGCATTCTCAAGCACTTTAGCATCACTTTTGCACTCCATAGTAGCAACAACTTAACTCCATCACTTCAGTAGAGAAATTTTAGGACAACACCATTGCAGTAGAGGCTCAAGTACTCTCATTCACTCCCCCATTAGCCTTGAGCACTTTTGGTGGAGGTGGTAAGCTTCCCATTCCTCTCCTCTATTACTTGGTTGAGTAAGCACATTTACTGTTTTGTAGTGTTTTAGTGTTCATTACATTAATTTCTTTATCATACTCGCTTTCTTGTTTGTCTGTGGAGGTGGGAACACATAAATGGGGGTTTGACTGAGGCAGGCCCCTATACAACAACCCAACATTTTTCCTCCTCTTTGTGTGTAGGTGAACGTGCTTTTGGGAGCTAGCTGGCGAATGAATTTCTTTGTGAGATCATTCTTGCCACCCGAGCTCTTGCATTTTTATTTTATCATATTAAAGAGTATTTTGTTTACTTAATAGCATTATTTTGGCCCTTTAGTAGTAGTTAGCTGGGCCATTAGCTTGTTTTCCTAGGTTTGACCTTGTCTCTTTAGTTGTCTGGTCATACAAACACCAACACACTTGAGAGACGCCAATGCACTGCGTTGTCATCCCAGGACTGCACTTCCGTCCTCAGGCAGAGAGCTTCCTGAGTCATAGAGTTGAACCCAAAAATCAGCTCGCCTAGCCTCGTTCTGTATTTTGGGTTTGTAGAGTGATCAAAGGACCTTTTAGTCTTCATCATTCTCGTCTCCCATTTCTTAACTCCCTGTCAAGCTGAGGTAAGTTAGGGAAGCCTTCTACTCTTGGCACTCCGTGACCTGGGCCCTTGAACGTGGTTGGTCCCCCTCTCTTACAGTAACAAATGATTTTTAGTTGGTGATAGATGAGGAGTGCCTTTCTCTTGATATAGGTATGTACTTTTGCTAGAAATTTGAATGTTTTTTATGATAATGTGAATGATGTATTTTGTCATTTCAATGACCAACTTGGATATAACAAATTCCGTAAAAATAATATATTTATTTAAAAGAGAATAGAGAAATTGACAGCCAAGAGCTTGAGAGTTTTAAATTTGATGTAGTTATATCTAGTCAAGAGGGTTTTAGTGAGGTTTCATATATTATGGACACTCAAGGTTTTAATTTTTTAATCCATATTGATTTATTTGTTGAGTTTCATGATAGGAATATATGGGATGGAACGATTTTTAATGCATTATGTTGTCAAAGGATTTGATTAATAAAAAAAAAAATGTGGGCTAGAATTTAGTGCTTATGAATTGTCATACTCATCTTTTAGTTGAAGTGTATGCATATTTTTATATTAGATTGTAAGAAATCATCAAATAACAAGGTGTATGATTGAGGAAAGTTGATAATTTCATTTTTTTTAGTGGTCATGGGTTGCTAATAGGTGGTAAAATAGAAAAAAAAAAGTAAATTTGTTCTGGGTTTTCCTTGTTATTTTGATTTGTGCAGCCATGGCTGTTTGCTATCCATGGTGAAGTGTTTTTATCTATTTCCCTACGTGTGTGGTTTGCATCCTCAAGTTCTCTAGATTATTGCTATGTTCCATGGGAACACACATCCCTAAAAAGATCCATTATTGGAGCCTATGTTGAAATTTCTAATTCATGTTTATTACTAAAAAAATAACTTTTTTTTTGGTAAAGATGTTTTATAAACATGGGAAGTCAAATGGGTATTTTAATTGAAAGTTTTGGCTCCTAGTAGTAGGGTTCTTTCAAATATTTTTAATAAAAATACACATAAAAGCAAAGTAGAAGGAAAAGAATTTAAAAATCAAAAGGAGGATGAAAATATAAGATTCCAAGCAATGTGATGATTTGATTTTTATTAGAAAATTGTAAAAATTGTCTTAATTTTTGAAAGGGTTTCTACATAATGTAAAGGAATTTTCATTTGTATGGGTTGGGTGATTTTGGAGAGAAATAGTCTTGTAAATAGAAACTTTGTAAAACTTTATAATATTTTTTCTAAAGGATAACAGTGATAATTTTTTTGTTCCAATATATCTATTGTATTGAACTTGCTATATAATAATGATATGAATACAATTTTTTTTTTTAATCTCCTACATAATATTGCATGTTCTTTGAAAGAAGCATATTTTCAAGGAAAATAGAAAAACAATGCTTGCAAATTTTCTATAAGATTTGTAGGTTTAATTAGTTCCTCCTTAAGGAGGTTGTTAAATATTTTCAAATAGTGATTGGGGTGTGCATATTTGTAGATAATTAGTAAGTAAAATAATTTTTTATGTTAAATATGAGGCTTGAAATCATTATAAGGCAACTATATATTGTTGTTAAACCTTAGAGATTGGTTTTTGTTAAAATATAATATTAGATTAGGTTTTAGACTCCATAGGCCCAAGGAATAAGCACCAATATTTTCCAGCATCATCATCCACTAAAAAATGTAGAATGAAAAATCACACTTTAGTGCTACATGTTAGTAGTTTATGTGCTATCTTCACATCCAAGAAATAAGGGTAATAGGAAAGTTGATATTGTAAAATCATTTCAAATCCTTACTTATACATCCATGAACAAATTATAAGATATAATTTTGTTTGACGTTTAACCACTTCGGTCTTGTAGAGTCTAAAGTGTAGGATATATATATATATATATATATATATATATATATATATATATATATATATATATATATATATATATATATATATCATTCATTGCCTCATCCTCTTAGCAGTCTTAATCATAGGAATTCAAAAATCCTTAGAGATTATTGAAAATATATTGGAGAACCAATAGAGACCTTTACCACTTCTAACATGTTGACATACATTTGGGAATGACGAAAAATAATACTCAATCCTTGGCTTAGCTCAATGAAGACAAGGAGTGGTCATTTTTCCCACAAACACAAATTGATTTAAAAGGGAATATTGCATCACAAATCCTTGTTGTTGGGATTCATATTTAATTGACTTTTTTTCTCCCTAAGTATCACTTAAGGGGGTGTTAGTGTGAAAATAGGTATTACCTAACTCCTATTTACCTAGTTCCTAGTAGACATGTTCACACTAGCTTATATTCACTTAGAGGTTTTGTTGTCTCACCTCATAGGAAGATGGCACATACTCTAACACTTTTCCCAAGTGTTCTACATGTGTCAAAATTCTTGGAGAGTTAGTCAATGTTTCAATCTCGCCTTCTTTCTTCCTCCTTATCCTACATATATAAGGAGTTCATTGTATATTCTTATACATTTTTTATGATATTTTGTATTTTGTGTGCTAATTCATTTTTCAAAGTTTTTTTATTGCATTCATTTTATTTTTACTCCAAACTTAAGATAGAAATAATTTTAATAATAAACAAAATGCATGAGAATTTAGGGCACCATAAGATTATGATAAGTGTCTTGATCTTATGACTTGAGATGAAAAAATTCAAAGGAGTAAGTAAACCTAGATAAATAAGTGTGAACAAGATCCTACGAGGATAACTACCTAGTAAATAATCATTTTCACACTAGTTCACCAGCCACCTATATGAAGATATGCTTAGTCAAATTACTATTGAGAAGTTGTGTGTGTTTGATTCTTTGATGTTGGATGAAGAAGATTATTTTTCTTCCTTTATTAAATGATTGAACCCCATACGAATAATAAGAGTTGGACTATGACATCATTATGGACAAGAAGGTAAGAAGATCAAGGTGTGGGGAAAATGAGACATGGCTAGATTAGATAAAGGATAAATTGCAAGCAAGGTTAAATAGATCTTAAGAGATTACAGAAGGAAGATATTAAAGAAAATATTATCACCTAAGATTTTAGGGGCCAAATCCTCCTAATGGGGAAGGTACGATCTAAAAATTGGGCCCAATAATGTTGGACTAGTTTGGTCAAGCATAATCAATTCAATCGAGAAGGTGAATAGTGAATTGGAGAAATGAAATAGAGGTGAAACCATGGTGTTTTGATGTAAAAAATGCTAACAACGATTCAAGTAGGTCTCTAATTGGATTTGGAGAATCTTGAAGTATTTATTGTAGAAAGTTACAAAATTAATCCTTAATAAGTATAAAACCAAGAATGGTGAGCTTGCTACTTGTAATAGGTGGTGAAAGTGTTGAAGCCTTTTTTTAGCAAAACTTTGCTGAAAACATAATAAAATTTTGGATGCCCAAAAACCATTCTAAAAATGTGACTATTAAGATAAAGAGTGGAATTTGAATGGTCTTGTAATATGAATAAACTCATTTGGCATTTTTTCTTCCATTTTACACCATGGGAGAATGAAGGAGTGTCTTATATTGTCTTACCATGTTTGGATTAGGGTTGAATTTCATTGTAATATTTAATTTTATATGCAAAGTGTGATTGCAAGTGTAATGCGATAGAGTTTTTAATTTGCAAGATTTCACAACAATTATAAGAGTATTGTACATGATGTATGTCTCCAATTAACCATATTAGTGATGTAACAAATATATTTGTTGAGATAGTGGGACAAGAAACACAATGTATACGTTAGCTAGATTTTCACCCTTTAGGATTTCTCCAAGGTAATCTCTATGTTGTAGTCATTTTGTGAATTCTTCCTTGCATGTTTATATTTATTCTTCATGTTATATCATGTGGATATTATCTATAGTGTACATGTGTATCCTTTTGGAGGAATTTTGGTAATGTTAAAGGTCTTGTATAGAGACTTGATAGGGATATTCATTATTGGAGAGAAAAAATGGACCATCTCCTCTATTTTTGTGGATCATAACAACATTGCTAGATTTTGAATTATATTCTCTCACCTTAATTATTTTATATCTTCTCAAAAGAATCCTATAATTTAGTTGATTTCCTTTTTTTGAAAATTCGAATGAAGGGTAAAGGATCTCTCCCATTCGATTTACATTTGAAGGATACATTCAAATCATTTGATTGTGTATTATTATTTTTTACTCAAAACTAGGTAAGGAACCCAAGGGCCAAAAATAAATTATTTTCTCATGGATTTTGATAGAAAGGAACTCAACAAATTCATTTGAAAAGATAAGTTATTCTTCCTGAATACTAAAAATAAAATTTTAGACCTATCCATGTAGACTAAACTTCCAAGATCATGAGGTAGGAGTCTATCAATTGTAGTCCACACAATGGCCCCAAATATCTAATAATTTCATATATTAATTATAATTGAAGATAGTAATTATAACATACATAGCCATCCAATATTATCACTAAAATTGCACAAAGCTAATCCTTGTAGATTTCCCATAACCTAGACCATCAAAATGTATATAAAATGGGAGGGTAAAATTATATTAGCCCTACACCCATCATAGACTAAGAAAATTAGTGTAACCAAAAACCTAGTCGAACATCACAACTAAGACTAGAATCCACAACCCAAAATATTGGAAGCAAGAAAAATTATGCAGGCCTTGTATCCTTCCCAATACAACCCATACATTTAAAAACACATAATTTTGAGAGACGAGGAAGCTCAACCAAATCCTCCTCCTCTTCCTTATGGTAAGGACACCTATTAGCCATGGATTAAAATGTCATCTACCTTGTAAATCCTATATCATATTACATGGTTCCAACATCCTTGGAAAGCATCCCAAGGAACTTATGGTGTATTGGGAAATATTTTATAATATTTATTCTCACCATTGTTTGTAATAAATTCATAAGAGGTGATGGGTTCCACTAGCAGTGGTAAAGGTGACTTGTGGACATGACTATTTAATTATGTTTTCCCCACTTGTCAACACCTAGAATAATATGGTAAAGGACAAGCGAAGTGGAAAAATGAATGATTGTTGGGATTTTCCAATGGGTTCTGGAAAGAGGCAATAGGTGTCTCTTGGTATTCCATCCTTTGTTGCATTTAATGTAATGTTTAATTTCAAAGTTTGTGCACCCAAGTTGGAGGGAAAGTATTGGAGCCAAAACTAGTGTCCTTTCATATTACGAGAAGGTAATCCAAGGGTTGGAAAATTTGGAATGAAGAGTCATACTTGGGTGCCATGTTCGGTGCTTAAGGCCTCTTTCCAAGTCTATAAAATAAGCTCCTTGGATGTAGAAATTAGGAGGAGCAACTGAATGTAGAGGTACTCTACAAGAATAAGGACAAGTTGGAGCATAAAGAGGTTGTTCAAAGGCACATAGGTGTTTCCATGTTGGAGGAAAAGAGGAGAATGAAAGTGAATATATTGTAATCTCATTTATTTGAAGATAATGCATACTTGGCCTCTCTTCTTGGTGGATTTTTTCTACAAGGGTTTCTCCACGTAAATCTTGTGTTATGTGGTGCCTTTATGTTACTTATTGTAGCATTGTAAATTGTAACCCTTGACAATTTTACACTATGTTTTAGTCTCCTTTAAGTGCATGGACCTAATTGAACACCCAATTTCCTAAATTATGGATTTCAAGGCCTATTTTTATCATTTTCTGACAAATTGCAAGTAGAAGACAAATGCATTCATCTAATACTTTGTCCACGACACCTTAATTCCTAAAAAGTAGGGATAGGACACAGTCGCCTAGGGTGACTTAGTCCCCCTATTTTTCCTCCAAAATCAAATATGTTGAAGGTGGAATTTTATTATTTGAATTTTAAAAGTCCAAAGTCGACTATCGAGATTTAGTTTTCAGGAAATCAAAATAATTCCATATAAATACCTAGTTATTGCATCATTTAAAAACTAATTGGAAATTATTGGAGAAATTATTATCAAGAGTATTATCAAGCAAGTCAAGAGCAATATTTAAGAGATTTATTGCAGTTTTTTCAAGATCCAAGCATCATGTCAAAGAGTATGTGAGTTTATTAATGTTTATGTTATCATTATGTTTGTGAGATCTAACCCTTGTAGGTCTTCAAGAAACTCAATCAAGTAACATTCAAGCCTTGAGGATATGTGCATGAATTTAGTCCTTTAAGGAAACCATTGATGAGTGGTGAGTTGTCCATTGTTGATTCAACTTTCATTTTATCATTTAGCCTTATTCATAAAAGGATGGGCTCCTTATCATTGACATTTCCATTCTGGAAGTGGAAACACTAACATGGGGTTTGACTAAGGCAAGCCTTTAAGTGGCACAACCCTTCTTCTCTATTTGAATGTATAGGTTTCAAATTTGAAGAAGATTGGGAGAAGTTTGAAGGTTAATTTCTCATTGTTGCATTCAAACCCTACACCTTGACAACAAATGAAAACTCAGTTACATAATTATCTGACAAAGATCCATCACCGTGACAAGTGGAAATGAAGGGCTCTGATCTAGGTCCTGAGGACTGTGAAAACAAATCCTAAATTTCTCAACTAGGACATAGTCACACTAGGTGACTTAATCCTCAATTTTTAGCTCTAGATTCATATCATAGGTGTATAGTATCTTGCTTAGTCAATTTTTGTAGTTTGATTTTTTTTGTGACTTTTTGTGTTTACCGTATTTGCATCAGAACTAGAATTTCCATCATTAGCCTAGTCATCGCATTGCATTTCATCCCTAAATTCATTCCAGGTTTGGTCAAGGGAAAGTTGACTCACCTTTTAGGTTGTAAGTCAGTCTTATACCTTGTCCAAATCAAATAAACCCCCGCTACCTCATATTCTAATGAAACACCATTTGGATAAGTGCGCAAAACCCTAGGGTCAAATCCTAAGGTTTCACTTTTCCTTTGTTTCATTTTGGTGAACCTGACATGTTGACATTTTAAACCTTCTGAAATTTGAAGCAATTCATCCTAGATCTAGGTTTAGCATTGCATTGTTTTGCATTGTTCATTTAGGCATTCATTTTTGCATCATAAAAATCATAAAAAATTAAAAAAATGCATATAATATTGTATTATAGGTTACAATAGTGTTAATTTCAATCATCTTAAGTCAGATCTACATTTAAATTGCATTTCAAAATCTGCATTAGGTCACTTAAAATCTTATAATAAATTTGAAATTGATCATTACATTCATTTAGGCATCTTGCATCTAGCTCAAAAAGGGAAAAAATAAATTGTTTTATTTCAAAAAGACATCAACATCATCATTTTCAGATTTTGGCATCTTAGAATCAGTCAATTGTTGCATCTTAGATTTGGAAATTACATTTACAATTATCTTTTATTGCTTGGAAATTTTGCAAATTGTTGCACACTTGCATTTTGAGTTACATAATCATAAAATTGAGCAAATTATAGAAAAATATTCATTGTCAAACCTGTCTGCACATAGATCTAAGAACCTTAACCAGTATTATATGTAGTCAAATTTTGAATTTTGTAAAAGGCTATGTAGGACATAGTCACCCTGGGAACCCTTGTCCAATAATTTTGACCTAAAATTTTCTATGCAATTCCCTAAGTGTGTCCTCTGTTCAAATTTGGTTTCTATTTTCTATTTTCTATTTTTAGATCTATTTGATTTTGATCATTTGATTCATAGGGCTAGTAACAAAATATCCCCTTTTCAAATATATGGTTTTGATAGGATAACACACGACTTGTACTATTATAATTTTTCGATCTATTAGAACAATCTAAAGAAAGGAAACAAAAACAAAAACAATCATGTTAGTTCTTCTCCCAATATTTCTCCTACTAGTGAGAAGGTTTTGGTTGAAGAGGATGCAACCATGGACAATCATGAAAATCATAGTTGTTTTTCTCCCAATACCTCACCTACTTGTGAAGAAGGTATCTTGGTGTTAGAGGATCCAATCATTGCGTGTCATAAGAATCTTGTTTGTTTCTCTCCCAATACCTCTCCCACTTGGAAAGATATTGTGGCACAAGAGGATGACATCATTGATACATATTTTTCAAAAGACGGTAATATGGATTGCATAAATGAAGATGCTAAGGTGACATTAGATCCCTCATTGCTAAAATATCATCAACACATAGTTAAGTTAGTTGAGGTTATGAATGCACAATTGACTATTAGATCTCCTTTAATTATTGGACCTCCTAAAAATCCTTTAATTGTTGGGCCTCCTAAAATTCCTCTAATTATTGGACCTCCTAATTCACCTCTCATTATAGGACCTCCTAAACCTCATGGCCATACCCTAAACTTTGCAAAACAACTCACCAGTAGTCATGTGTCACAACAACCAAGTTATCAAACAATTGCTCACACATATAACACTAGAAATAATAAGAAATAAAAACAAACACTAACATCCATTCTATTGCCCCAACCATACCTTCCACCCACACCTAATATTCCTTAGCATAGTGGTAAATAATATGACCTTGTTGAGAAACTTCATAATATTCTAGCCAAGATTTA
Source organism: Sequoia sempervirens (assembly GCA_007258455.2). Classification (NCBI taxonomy): domain Eukaryota; kingdom Viridiplantae; phylum Streptophyta; class Pinopsida; order Cupressales; family Cupressaceae; genus Sequoia; species Sequoia sempervirens. The sequence goes on from VDFB02114140.1 coordinate 27,509, forward strand.
TCTTTGGGATTTGATTCAAACATCATCTACATACCACAAGATGCTCCAAGAGGCTTTGCAGAAGATTGATGTCCAAACTTATATTAAACCAAATGATGTAGAAGCCTTGTTTGATTTTATGTAAGTGACAAATTTGGATATTACATTCCCTCAATAGGAATTACCCTTGCTTGAGATCTAGACTAAACATGAAGCTTTAATGATAAAAGTAGTCATTAATAAAATCGAAGTTATGCATACCCTCATAGACAATAGACGGGGTCTTAATATTTATAACATTGATCTTTTAGATAAACTGGGTATGGATAAGAATCTTATAAAACCTGATTATCTTTCAATTCATGGATTTGATAACATTAATAATCAACCATTAGGAGTGATCACATTACCCATCAAGGTAGGACCTGTGACTTTACAAAAACCTGTTTATGTTATGCCAAGACCTCTTTCATATAATCTTCTCCTAGGTAGACCATGGATTCATGCCATGAAGGGAGTCCCATCTACTCTTCACCGTGAGATGAAGTATGAATATAATAACAAGATACACATGGTTAAAAAAGATGAACAAAGTTATAATTTATAAGCTGAAGCTAAACATAATGCTTCCAACTCTCTCAATACTTTGATTCCAACTTCAAAAGTAGAACTCATACATTTCAAACAAAAAGAAGAATGTGTTTTACCTTGATGAAATCTTTGGATGATGATTGGGGTCCATTATATTTTACACCTTATTTCAAAGGGGGGTCTAAATTATGACCATGAAATTCCAAAGAACCTATACAAATTGATGATAATCTTGATTGCATGTCATCTATAACAAAATTCTTAGATGATGATAGGGGTTCATTAGATTTTACACCCTCCTTTATGGGAGAGTACAGAATCTCACAATCTAAGCCTAAAGAGTCTTGTGTTGTATCTAGTTCTACATCAATAGATTTGAAAACATCACCCCATGATGGTGATGGGGGCTCTTTAACTTCCATCCATCGTGAGTGTAAGATGCCTAACTTTAAACAACTTAAAAAGGATTTGTGTTCTCAGGAAAAATCCAGTTCTTCTTAGGAGCATGTAGATATGAGCTCTTCATCTGAGTTGGAAGAATGTTATGGGATTGGATACAAAATTACTTCTAAAAATGGATATAATGCAAACATGGAAAAAAATGGTAAGGATCAAGTGAAGTCTATACCATACTTTTCTAAACAGGGTCTTGGTTTTCATCCTTCGTCTTCATCTTCATCTAATGATTTATCATTTTTTGTATGTATGAAATTTTGTAGTAAGTGAACAAGTTTTTCTTCAGAAAAAGAGATGAATATCTCCTACTACTAATCAAGATCATATTTTGTCAAGGATTCTAAAAGCTTGCTTGATTACTCTTCCTCTAAAAATGTGAAATAAATTTTATAAAAAAACTCATTTTCTGCATACCATCGAGTGCATGGTCATTCTACCAATGATTGTTAGGCCTTGAGTAATAAAATACAACAACTTAAGGATTGTGGTGCTCTTCTATGCGATTCTAATAAATAATGATCTTTATTCTATGGTGTTTCTCATCACTATGTGACATTTGTAGCTTCATCATGTTTGCTCATTGCCATTCATGGTGGTACAATCTTAGGTGCAACCATATTTTCATGGCAGTAACAAGATAGTCTCTTGTGTGGTTGTCCTTGTCTCTACACTTGGGGGGAAAGGATAACTAGTTTGAAAGTTGTGCATTCTTTTCTCCTTGAAATACCAACATAGCAAGTATGTTGACATTTTAAGGGGGGCATATATTACCCCTAGCCATTTCATATACGTCTTGAGATTTGACTTATTGATGTACCCCCTTGGTGGTTTTGTTTATAACACCCCTTGAGGCGTGGTTATCAATTCATCCCCTTGGGCGAGTTTATGCATCTTCTTAGGCGAATTTGTTGTTTATGCACCTTATTAGGTGATTTTGTCATTTATGCGCCTTCTTAGGTGATTCTATGCACATTCTTAGGCAAGTTTGTGCACCTTCTTAAGTGAGGCTTTGGTAAGATAGTTCCTGGATTCAACATAGTGGAGCTTTTTTGGTCATGAACTTGAGCACCCCTTTTGACATGGCCACTGAGCATAACACAACTTGCTTGATAGTAGAGCCATGTGTTTCATGAGTGTCTAGCATAACATAGCTTGCTAGCCTTATGGAATTCATCATATTACATGGAAACTTAGCATAATACGACTTACTAGTTAGTAGATCCATGTGGCTCATGAGTTATTTTACATCCTTGTGAGAGCATTATTTTATTTTGATAGCACATTTGATGGATAATGTTTGGTATTTGAGAAAATTTTAAGATTGAGGTCTCTTTTCCTTACTAACACGAATCCTTTTAGTACTAACCTTGTGTTTTATTGTGTGTACTCATATTTTCTTTGTGTTTGCATTGTGTTTGTTTTCATTTCATCATCATCTCTATGTTATATCATGTCATGTTTTTTCATTGTGTATGCTTTGTGTTTTTGTCATGTATGTTTGTGTAGATTATCTTGCTGCATTACATACATGTATGTTCCTTTGTGCTTATGTTGGTTTTCCATGGGATCTTGAATTTTGGGGGATTGCGTGCCTCCCCTAAGATTCATTTCCATCCTATCTCTTCAACATTTAGACAAATAGACCCCTCTTAACATATCTTTCTACTTTAATGTGAGTCTAAGCATAAGTTCATACTCTCACTGAAGTGGCGGCTAAATGTAGCATCATAAATTGTCACCCTTGACAATTCCACACTATGTTTTACTCCCCCTTAAGTGCATAAACCTAATTGAACACCTAATTTCCTAAATTATGTATTTTGGGGCCTATTTTTATCAATTTCCAACAAATTGCAAGTAGAAAAAAATGCATTCATCTAATACTTTATCCCCAAAACCTTAATTCTCAAAAAATATGGCTAGGACATAGTTACCTAGGGTGACTTAGTCCCCCTATTTTTCCTCCAAAATGAAATATATTGAAGGTGGCATTTTATTATTAGAATTTCAAAAGTACAAAGTTGGCTATTGGGATTTAATTTTTGGGAAATTAGAATAATTGCATATAAATACATAGTTATTACATCATTTGAAAACTAATTGAAATTTTTTGGAGAAATTATTATCAAGAGCATTGTCAAGCAAGTCACGAACAACATTCCAGAGATTTATTGTAGCAATTCAAGTTCCAAGCATCATGTCAAAGTGTATGTGAGTTTATTCATATTTATTTTATCATTATGTTTGTGAGATCTAACCCTTGTAGGTCTTCAAGAAATTCAAGTAGACAACATTTAAGCCTTAAGGAGATGTGCATGACTTCAGTCCTTCAAGGAAGCCATTGATGAGTGGTGAGTTGTAGTTCATTGTTGATTCATCATTTATTTTATCATTTAGCCTTATCCCTCAAAAGGATAGGTTCCTTATCATTGACGTTGCCATTGTGGAAGTGGAAACACTAACACAGGGTTTGACTAAGGCAAGCCCCTAAATGGCACAACCCTTCCTCTCTCTTTGAATGTGTAGGTTTCAGATCTAAAGAAGATTGGGAGAAGTTTGAAGGTCAATTTCTCATTGTTGCATTCAAACCCTACACCTTGAAAAAAAATGAAAACTCAGTTACAAAATTATCTGATGAAGATTCGATAGTGCAACAAGTAGAAACAAAGGGCTTTGATCCCCAGGACAGTGAAAAAAATTGAAATTGCTCAACTAGGACATAGTTGTCCTAGGTGACTGAGTCCTCAATTTTCAGCCTTAGATTCATATCATAGGTGCATAGTGCCCTACTTAGTCCATTTCTATAGTTTGAATTTGTTAGTGACTTTTAATGTTTGTTGTATTTGCATCAGAACTAGAATTTGCATCATTAGCCTAGTCATTACATTGCATTTCATCACTAAATTCATTCCAGGTTTGGTCAAGGGAAAGTTGACTCACCTTTCAGGTTGTTATTTAGTCTTATAACTTGTCCAAATCCATCAAACCCACACTACCTCAAATTCTAATGAAACACCATTTGGATAAGTACCTAAACCCTAGGGTCAAATCCTAAGGTTTCACTTATTTGTGCCTCTTTTTGCTGCTATCATATGGTGATGTTATCCTTTTTTTTTTTTGTTATAAGTTCGCATAGGGTGGCGTTGTTATCCTTTATGTTTTTTGTTATAAG
>VDFB02114142.1:0-11012 GCA_007258455.2 Sequoia sempervirens
TATGTATTTTCACACTCACTAATTTACACTTTTTTACTATATACTTGCTTGTCATTTGAATTGTCATTAATGAAACTATATATTAACTTATATGTTTATCTTATTCTCTACTTCTAGGAAACACCTAGTGCAAGCGAGGAGAGGTGCTCTCCAAACTATGGAGGTGCAATGTTAGATAAGGGAAAGGTAATTGAACTCAAATTTTATTGAATTAAGATTTATAAGATATTTCATTAATTGTGCATACATTGACATAGACTGTAGCTCTTAAGGTAATTTGTCGGGCTTTATGTACAGCTATTGTAAGATATACATCATTGTTGATAAGCGCCACAACACCCGGTTAGAGTAGGTATTCTAACATCTGAAGGAGGAGGTGTTGAAACACCTAAAAGGAGACGTAAAAGACTGCACTTAAAGAGGTGCTGTGGTTTTATTTTTTTCAGCTAAAATATGTTCTTATTAATGACAATTCTATGCTAACTTGATCAATTTCATGTTTTTGTTCATATAGATTTCTTAAGTTACAAATTTTAGTTTGGTTAGTTCTTTTGAGATGGGTATATTCTAGGACTCCTCGCCCTTCAAGAGACGATATTTCAAAAATCAAGATTTCAATTTTTAGAGTTCAATTATAATTCAATGTGTATTGATTTTTGTTAATTATTCAATTTTAAATATATAGTATAACTAATCTCAATTGTGGTTTGAATTTTTCTTGTGCAGCTACCTTTAGAGCCAATGAGTGCTTCAAAGAGGTTCCATTTTGATGATCCACCAGTAGTTTAGGATGAGATATACATTTTGGCATGTAAATATTGAAAAGATACTGAGATGGAATATGCCACATATTGTAAAACTTTGTTTGAGTTGGCGTTGATGCCATTTTTGTATATGGACATACACTTGATTATTGGATAATTTGATATATATAGAAGTTGACAATCTAAATTTAATTTCATCCTCATGTGCATGATTAAACTCTTTGAAAATTTAATCAAGTGAGCAATGGTTAAATATCAATGTACAATAGCATAAAAAGAATGGTTAAATATTATGTAGTTTATATTCATATTGTTGATTACATTGCATTGCATATCTTTCAAACTCAAAGCATTACTTCACAGTGCATAAGTAACAACTAGATGCTAATAGATGAAAAAATTTCAATAACAATATAGTTTTTACAAAGTCAACCTAAGCAGTTATGCAATTACTTCACATTACATAACTAATAACTAGGAACAGCTATCAATTGCATTAGTTTGTCATGGAATTCTATGAGACCACATTTCTTTGAGGAAACTTGGCACAAAAATCACAAAAAATGAAAAGAAAGCACTCAAACAAACTTTAAAGGGGTCTCAGGCCTGCTACCCCCTCATTCCACACGCTATGCAGCCATTTACTTGTGTTAGTTTTATGATCAATGGTCGATTCCACAAAAGGATATAAAAGTCATGGAAAATCTTAACTTGGGAATTGGACATTCCAACAAGTGACTAACATCTTCTTATGGTTGTTCATTTACATTGTCAAACCAAGGAACGTATACTTGAAATGGAGCGGCATTGTATGTGCACTAAGAACCAGTTTTAGTCACAATTTACCAGAAATAAATGCTTGGAAGGAATTCTACTTATGTTGTAGGAATGTAATGTAAAGTCTTCTTAACTTAAGCATAACTTAATCAAAGCAAAAATCATGACAACTATTACTAAGAAACAAACTATGAACTGGCCTTATGCTGCAGGAACAAACACAGGGATGGATTCTCGATGTTGTAGGAACAATATAAGACTGAGTTTGCGTTGAAACCTTCAAGAATGAAATCTAACTAATAATCAACAAGAGATAAATAACTAACTACAGATACTCACTAAGTGGGCCCCCTTAGCAAGCATCAACCAATTTATGCAAGAATTGATCTCAAAACTTCATTAGCTTTTATTCATAAACTTGGAATCATATACATTGATAGTTCTGCTTGTAAGAAAACTAACAAAAAACACCGTTTCTCATTATAATACTAACTTTAACACACTATTTTGCTCACTCACACAGGAGGAACACTTATTTATATTAGAAAAGCAACTAACTACCTAACTCTAACAGAGAAAAATGTGGACATTTAAATGCATCCTAAAACCGATGAACAAACTTCTCATAAATGAAGGCATATTTGTTCAACACGATTCAAAGAGAATTTAGTATTACACTCCTTTGTTTCTCAGCAGATGTGTGATAAATTATTAGTTCAATTATGTTGAACAATGTTTGAAAAAATAAAGTTGTGTCATTGTTCGCATTCAATCCAACAAGCAAAAATGAAAGCTCAACCTCTTGGAATGAACATTATTGTTTGCAAAACAAATGAATAAGAATGAGGTATTTAAGGTGTTTGAAGTTATTTAGAGGTCACTTTTAGGGTGGAAGGCTTAAAACTCCATTTTAAATGCACAAAAAAGAATGAAATTACTTCAAACCAAGTTTGTGAAGAAGTTAACTATGTTGCCCACTAGTTTCCCTTAAGAGTCCAAAGTGCTAAAAGGCAGCAATCTTTGAAGGTCTATTTCTTGGAGACCGTGATGCTTACAGACTCTCCATCCAAAGCTATGGGATCATGTTGGGACCATCTACAAAAAATTCTTTCAGTTTTTGCTATCTCGGAGGCGTTTTCTTGTGGTGATGACTTTTCAGTGGAGGGAAGATTTGCTAAATGCAAGCAGTGTAAAGTTGCAAAGTGGTGCAACTTTCATTCCGCAAGTCGTACGACCAAACGGAATGTTCCAACACATCTAGATGGATACATTTACACTAGGATGGTCCTCTCTTGCACCCAAATACACCAAATCACTCTGAGCTACATTGGATCGGCGATTTCCCTTAAGAGTCCAAAGTGCTAAAAGGCAACAATATTTGAAGGTCTATTTCTCGGAGACCGTGATGTTTACAGACTCTTCGTCTGAGGCTATGGGATTGTGTTGTGACCATCTACAAAACCTCTCTCAATTTTTGATATCTTAGAGGTGTTTTCCTATGGTGATGACTTTTCAGTGGAGGGAAAAGTTGCCAGATGCAAGCAATGTAAAGTTACAAACTAGTGCAACTTTCATTCTGCATCTCGTACGACCAAACAGACTATTTTAACACTTCAGAATGGGTAAGTTTATGCTAGGGATGGTCCTCTCTTACACCCAAATATGTCGAATCACTTCAAGCTACATTGGACCGGTGATTTCCCTTAAGAGTCCAAAGTGCTAAAAGGCAACCATCTTTGAAGGTCTATTTCTCGGAGACCGTGATGCTTACAAACTTTCTGTCTGAGGCTATGGGATCGTGTTGTTACCATCTACAAAAATCTCTCAGCTTTTAAGGTCTCGTAGGCTTTTTCCCCGTGGTGATGAAATTTTAGTGGAGGGAAAAAGTTGTCAGATGTAGCAGGTAAAGTTGCAAACTAGTGCAACTTTCATTCCAATAATCCTCGCACGACCAAACCGTGACCGCTCCAACACGCTTGGATGGGTAATGCTTACTAGATGGCTATCTCTTTGCACCAAAATACCAATCACTCTGAAATACATTGGACCAGCGATTTTAAGAGTCCCAAGTGCTAAAAGGAAACAATCTTGAAGGTTCATTTGTCAGGAGACCATGATGCCATGCACTCTCTGCCCTGAGGCTATGGATTGCGTTAGACCATCTACAAAAATATCTCTCGCTATCTAAAAGGCATTTTCCCATGGTGATGAATTTTCAAGTGAGGGAAAAAGTTGCCGATGCAAGCAAGCAGGTTGCAAAGTGGTGCAACTTCTCATTCCACAACCTCGTGATGATCAAACGTATTCATTCCAACACGCCTAGATGGGTAATGCTACGCTTAGGGATGGTCCCTCTCTTGCACCCAAATATGCTGGAATCACCCGAAAGCCATATTGGACCGAAAGGGAATTAGGTGAAAATTGATGCGTATGACAAGGGAACAATCACAAATTCTTTGCAACCTGCTAATTTGAGGCATCTAAAAATATTATTCTAACCTCTTTGGACAGTCCAAAACTCCCTTAAAACTTGACAAGCAACTAAATACACATTTCCCTCTTTAACCCCCTTAAACCCTTGTAATAGTGAGAAACTAGTTTTTGTCCAATTACTCCACAATCTTCCAAAACACCAAATGAACACATGACTGATTTAAACACCCATATCCAAGTTACACAACATATATGAGAAACAACATAGACTCCTTTGGACCAGCATTGACTTCCTATACATTCACCCTTCAACAGGCTACTCAATTAGCCCAAAAATGCAAAGCAACATACCTTCAAACACCAAAAAGACCCCTGAAACCTTGGGGCAGCAAATAAATTGCAAAGAAAACAAATATTTTGCAATTGGATTCCATTTGTATGGACCTATAACCGTCAAATAAAAAAACCCTTGTTTTTAGTGTAATTCTTGAGGGTTTATTGGATGTAGCACTTCCAAAACCTTTCAGACTCTGCCACCACCTTAGACACCTTTATTTAGGCCCCAATATGTTTAGAAAACAAATAAACTTCTAGTATCTCAAAGATTTTTGCAAACCCTAGGGTAAAAACTCTATTTTCAAGTGAAAAAAAACCACCATTTTGAGACCTTTAACTCTTCATTTTATTTCAAAACCCAGTTCTCCACACCTTCCACTCTTGAAATAATGTCAAGACATGTAATAACGTTTCTGCATAAATTTTTTGTACAAAAATGCTTGAATGGCTTATGCACAGGCAAAAAACACAAGAAAAACAGTAAAATATGAACTGAGCAATTGAAACTTTATTGATTCAAAGAAAAAAACTCCTTCAACCAAACCTGTCTTGAGCCCTTGAAGGCCTTAAGTACACCTACAAAACCCATGAAACCTCCATATAATTCCTCCAATTTACAAAGCAATGCGAAGATAAAACCATGTAAGTGGTTTCCTCAAACTAATTGCCACCAAAACCATTCTTGATAGTTTAAAACCACGAACCACCCCAACATGTAATTATGATAGCACTCAAGATAGAATCCATGAATAGATAATGTATTTGACCAATAACTCATCGAGAGCAAAAATTCCCAAAACTAGCCCTCCACTATGAACATATCAACTAAGTAGGAACCCATAACATTATGGAAAGATGATCCACTTCTCCCAATGTAACTCCCAAGCATTACATGTGAGAGATGGTCAATTTCATTGATGGCAATGATGGTCAACACCTCATGATCATTCAAGTACTCTTTCTAACAATACAAGAGATTTACACATCAAATTGGAAGTGAATATAATTTACTATTTCTTAACATAAAAAATGCAAAACCTAATAGAAAAATGTATCAATGACATACAAGGATGTATAAGAAAGTTCAAATTTGAAAATAGAATGTAAACTTAGAAAACTATATATTTGAAAACCTTAATAATGTAAAACCCTGAAAAGAAGGTTGGATCAAGTGTAGGATTGGTTGGGCTCAACAAAATATAAAGAAAAAAAAAGTTTATTTATGAAGTTAACCTAGGATAATTAAGTAAATGCAATCAATCAAACACAATCAACCTAACATAATTAAGGGTTGATAGGGTTATTTGATAATTAAGGGTTGATAAGGGTATGAATGTTTATCTTTGATTTACTCTTGAATATATAGGGACTTGGTGGTATTTAGAAATATCATAAGGGTTGTTGATTTCTCATGGGGAGGCAAGTTCTCCTAGATCAATCCCCAAAAAGTGAAACAAGATTAAAAATAGTTGGCAAGCACTCTAGATGTTCAAATTTGTTACTCATTTTTATTGCATTGAATCAAAATGTCTCACTATTAATTGCTCCAATTCTATAAGATAAATGAATGTTTTCATGATTATAATGAATATATTGTATGTTATTAATGCTAGCATATATCATCAAATTATGTCAAACATGTGTTTAGTCAACTCAAAGTGGGTGAATGATGCCACTTAGCCAAAAGTTTGAATTTTGAATTTTAAAATGAAAGGGAATAGGTTTGTGACCATGAGGTCACCCTTGCAATTGAAGAAGTGTCCTAGAATGGGTTAATAGTTAAATCTAAGTGGCTAACAATCAATTCCAAGTGGCTAATGGATAAATGAGGGCATACCCATTGGTGAATGTGATAAATGGGAAAATAAGGTAAATGTATAGATGTGTGTGAATAAGAATAGGATAGGGCTAATTGTATAGTGATTTAAGTATGCAAATTGATAAAATGATAGAGAGATGAGCTTGAATTTAGATGTTGAGTCACTACGTGCATGTATCAAGACATTTCTTCAAAATAGACACAAAATTGTGTGGGAAATGACATGGTATGCACAAATTTTACTGTTACAATTACACACATATTGATTTACAAATGCTTTGCATATAGATTAAATTTACTTCAAAATTAATACCTATTAATACTTCTTCTTTAAGAAAACATTATTATGTATTCTCTAATAAAAATTTCACCATAACAAGGCTTCTTGCAATTACTTCAATTGTAGCATACACAATTTCATATTGCACCTATCAATGTGCCCATTACATCTTCACGTGTGATTGCTAGTATATGTATGTCTCTACAAAAAACATAGATGGGTTAAGCTCTCTCCTTACTCTTTGAGTAAGAGATATAGTAAGAGATAGTAGGGGAGAGGACTAGATAGTATTACAAAACCTGGTTCAAACAAGCATACTGATAGGAAAGAACTAGGAAGAAAACCTTCGGTTGTAGGTCGATTAAGTACAAAATAGACCCCTTTACAAAATCTATGAGTTTCCAAAATACAGACCCCTTTACATTTTAAACATACCCTTTATACAATGCCAGACATTTGACCTATATTTCAAAAAAATCACTGGGTATAGATTATGCCCATACACAATTATGACCATTTTACATTGTTTCCAATTTGAGAATTCAAATTTTACAAAATTTTCCTATTAGAGGCATTCAGGGCACAGTCTTCAACAATAGTAGTATGTTCACGTTCTGGACTGACAAGCACCTATACAAACCATCAAGATAGGTTAGAATAACCAATCTATATTATTCTAAATGACACAAACTATGATGAGATGGTAATGCAAACTATAAAAGACGCTTAGAATAACCAATCTATATTGTTTTAATATGTTGCATACCTCTTCAAAAGGATCAGAGCTAGCTATTTTTTGTAGCAGGTCCATGATCAATCATGTCAGGAATATCGTAAAAGTGGGAAAATGAGAAATCTATATTGTCACAATAGAAAAGATGCTTAGACTAACATATCTATATTAACCTAAACAACTTGAATGATGATGAGTTGGTGATGCAAACTATAAAAGATGCATACCTCTTCGAAAGGATCAGAGTTGACTATTGTTGCAATAGGTCCATGATCAATCTTGCCAAAAATATCACAAAAGTGCATACAAAATATCACTATTAAAGACACCTACATTGCAATAGTATATAAAATATTAGTATTAAATAAAGAACACTAATGAACTTAATCATAATGAACATAAGCATTCTACCTTCCATTCTTGAAAATGCTATTCAAGTGTGCCTGAAGGGTCATCTCTTTGCTTAAGAGTATCCAATATTGTTTCATGATCAACATTACTAAGTGTCCATAATTATTTTGTCTTTGGTCTAGCATGATGCTTTAACAACATAACATTTTTTGCTATCACAAGGTGCAAATACATGAGAATGGTTTTGTGTTTCTCTATAGTCTCTAAATGTATATGATTCTTTTCTAATCATGTATGTTTGCAACCAAGTTCCTCGCAGAACCACAACTGAACCTGTAGGATATATGAAACCATCATCATCTTCCATTAGTTGTGTTAGCTTATGTTTTACCCACACACATCGAGCTAACCAATAGTATGATCTCTCTTCATTCCCCTACGGTGCAACAACTACAAAAATATGTCCTAGCTGTAGTAGATCTGAAAGCATGTCGTAATCAACTGAACTTTCCATTGTGTCATTTGTCATGGATATTGTTTGAGATAGAGTTAGATACGGTGGTACCCATGTATCCACCCACTCACTTGAATCGCATTGATCCCACTCACACTGAATACAACTCTAACAAAAACAAGCCAACTCTCGTGTCCAAATGGTCCATGTGTCTACATTTGAGCTTCGAAATGAATGCATCTTTGAAGAATCTTTGATTGTATGACAATCCAATTTGCCTCCCACTGTACCCTCCTCAACGAACCAAAAGAATCTGTGCACTGTTAAATCAAGTGTCCCTCCCTGTGACAATTTTGAATTACACCAACCAACTATAGAATGTGCATTGCTGAATTTTTCTCCTAAAATCTTCAATTTCTCCTTAACTAGAGCTCTCTTTACGCATGCACCTACTCCATCATGCTCCCCTTTCCCATGTCCAGCTTCAAAAAAACTCCAAATATGAGGTAGACCCCTCTCTACATGCATTCAACTCAACCAATAAAACATATGAGCATTCTTGAATTGACCTATGCAATTATCTAACCAAATTAGATGTCGGCCCAATGTTATATCATGCTCCTGCAAGAACTCAAAAAAAATCTTGAAACAATGTTGGACATACTCAGACGAATGAGATTTATTATCACTCATATAAAAATGATACTCTCTGATTATCTTCCGATCCTCCTATGTACTATCAGGTGCATGTCTAAATGTTATGTGGACAAAAATAGCAATCTGAATGGAATTGTAATACTGAGATTGTACCTCATTTTGTGGTTGCAATGTGTAGTTTTCTGCAAAATCAACCACTGATATAATAGTGCCAATCAGAAAGAGTCCCACACATCCTAAATTGTTGATCCAACCACCGGAGACCTATGACTATGCCTTGCATACTTGTAGTACATTATCCTAAAATCTAAAATAAAAATCAGCAACACTGCATTCTTTGTAACCAACTCTCACATCTAGAACCTTCACCTCCACTCTGCAAAGTATATTTGACTCTCATATCTCTTTTTCTCAACAAGCTTCTTTCCAAATTCATGTTTGGAACCCTCATGAAAACATTGAACAAACTTTTACAAGCCACCACATTGTGAGCACTTTGCATTTAAACAATCATTTCTATAGAAAAAGCAACCATCATCTCTAGAACATAAAAATAGATCTAGCAAGTCCCTTGATGATAGAGGAAGATGCATTGCACCACACCCTCTACAACATTTCATTAGTATGCAAAGGTAGAATGGATATAGCATAATAGCTCATGGTACATTGAAAAACTCCACATGGTATTTGGTAACAACAAGTATTAATGCATCTTAAGAGGCACACAATAAAATGGCTTCAAACCCTCAAAATTCCTTTGTGAGATTTCCATATTTTTATGTGTTTCAATAAATTTTTTGAACAACATTGTTTGGCTTGATTCCAAGAAATTTTTAAGATGTGGTGTACAGTCTCGATTGCCAATTCTTAACTTTAAAACATCCTTTGCATTGGGTGATACTCTAGAGTTATCATGCCAAAATTGTTGAATCACCTACTTTACATTATCGGTTAGCTTCTTATCAACATGTGGAAGCCTCCCGAAAAAAGCCCATGTATCATTTTAAAGAGGATCATCTATTCTTTCTCTTCTTGCAAGTGCTATATCCAAAGTTTTACGATTTATGTCAAAATCAATACAAGTATGTCTCATAAAGCGAGCCTTTTTCAATTTATGGTTTACTAGGGCAGTTGTAATGAATCTTCGAGCAACTCTCTCATCCTTTTCCTTGTTACTTTTTCCAATAGACTTGAAACACAAAATATTTTTGACAATAATAGAATTTTTAGGTCTTCTTGTTCACCACGAATCTTCAATTTGGCTACCAAAGGTCACCATCTTTGCATCTTTAGCAATTGTACAAAAAAATCGGCATTTAGCACATTGTCAATAATGTATCACTAAAATATTGGACAGGCGGTCTTCCTGGCTACAACGAATGGTTCATGTTGACTCTTGCCTTCAAAAGGTGAACATAATGGAACACCATCCAAATTCAAGTAACCATTTAGGGTTTCTTGAAGGTCTTGAAAGTGAATATATTAACAGCTACATACAAGGTTCAGCTATAGTACCTATAATGTAATTCAGTGAAACATAATTTCTGCCTTCAATATTATGTTCAAAATGCGTCATTCAACATTTTCATCATCCGAATTTGAATAATTTCATTCCCAATTTCAATATCATGTTCAACATCTTCAAATCCAACATTTTCACCTTGAACATTTTCATTATCAATTTCAATATTTTCATTCCCAATTTCAATATCATGTTCAACATCTTCAAATCCAACATTTTCACCTTGAACATTTTCATTATCCATTTCAATAATTCCATTCCTAATTTGAATATCATCTTCAACATATTCAATTCCAACATTTTCACCTTGAATATTTTCACCTTGAACATCTTCAATTTCCTCTTCACTTGAAAGACCATAGGGGTTAGGTTCACCAATATTTAACATACCTTGTCTTCTCTTCCAATGGCTTTCTCTATCTCTTTGTCTATATGCTTCAATTTCTTCTTTTGTAAGCTTTCTCTTACGTTATTGCTTCTAATGACTGCTGCTCCCCATTATACCTCATAAAAGATGCTAAAAATCATTGCTTATGACAAATTTCAATAGAAGATGCTCCAAAAATTTGATCTTTATCTCTTCCTATCTGAAACCACGTATGTGTCACCTACAAATAGAATGTAGGGTCGTTGGAATGCACAAAATGGCCCACATGGGGCTTTTCTATGGCCTGCAAATCTGATATCCGTTATGATCTGATATCCGATTCATTTGAAAAAAAATTACGATACTTGTAACGGTATAATTTTAGTTCTACAAATCAGATATCCGATTTGTGCACACATAGACCTAAGGGTTAATGGTAGCTGGTAGAGGGTTTAAGGGTTAAAGGTTTAGGGTATATGGTAGAGGGTTTAAGGGTTAAGGTTTTATGGTAGAGGGTTA
>VDFB02114143.1:0-45602 GCA_007258455.2 Sequoia sempervirens
TGGATGATGAATTCAAGATGAAAGATGTAATAATGACTTGTTAGATGTAAAATGAGGGTAAAAATACTTATTTATAGACAATTGTTCCTTAGTACCCAATAATACTACATCACAAGTTGACGTAAAGTTAAAATAAACATTAAATTTCACCTTTTCCTTCTCAAGGGTCAAAATGGGGCCACATAGGACTCATTCGCCACGCATGGTAAATGGGTCCCACCTGGATGGGACTCATTCACCAAGCATGGTGAATGGGCCCCATAGGGGCCATTCTAACACCTAGGAAGCTTAGGAGATAGGAAATAAGGTTTAGATGCTATTTTGTCAGGTGTTTGATCATTTAAAGCCTCGAGATGCACAATATGGGTAAAATAGGACCTATTAATGATGATATAAAATTTGAATAGGTCTTGGGACACATAAATCAATGTGAAAGTGTGATTAAATGTACTTTACAACACCAAGATTAGGTCCACATAGCCTAGAAGTGCACAAGAACCAATGTGAATTTGTAAATCACATTAAAACAGTAGTTTTTCATTAAGTTTATGTTAATATCTTTTTAGATTGATGAAATAATGTTATTATAATATTGGAATTGGGAAGAAATATGTTAAGTAAGTCTAGAAAAGCGTGAAAGTCCTTTAGAATACTTTACAACACCTTTACAAGATGTTGTTAAGAACATGTTGTTTTATTTGCAAGGGTCCAAGACCTACTGTGGACACATAAAATGCCTCACAACACTAGACTAGGGCATTATTAAGTCCATTTAATCTCATGTCAAGGAGCGGGTTCTTTTTTTGACAGTACAGGAATATACCCTTGAATTCCTTCCCATACCTTCCACTTGAAAATCCTCTACTTTCATATAATCCCTCTATGGCATCTCCAATAAATTGTGGTACCAAACAAGAAATGCATAAATCAAAGAATCCACAGAAGCCTAAATATATCATGTGTCACTAAAAATACATGCGAAAATAAAGAAAAATATGCTTCAAAATCAAAATAATTTTTTTTCAAGAAAATGCAAAATCCAATTAAGAAAAAATCAAAAGGATATAAAGAAAAAACAAAAGTGAAAACAATGTGGGTTTTAATGAAATTAAAAGTATCCATGCATTCAAATAAAAAATCCAAATTGGTATCCCAATTTGTCAATCCAAAAAACTCGAGTATTCCACTATAATCAAATCCTACATCGAAGTATATTCTATCTCATAAGCCAATCATAATTCTTTCATCATCATCCAAATTTATTTTATGTCCTTATATGCCCAAGTTTATTATCCCAACCCTATTTCAATCCTTCAACTTTCAGAACCCTTCAAGGTGTGTGCCAATGTTGTTCTTTCCTACATTCCCTCATAGTGACTCCATTCCATAAGTCCATGCAACCTTCATCCCTCATTCCATACCTTTAATCCAATCCTTTGCATGAATCCTTAACCCCCTTCTCCCTACCCCTATCTATTCCATTATATTTACCAATTTTATTACTAACGTCTTTGAGTGGTAACATGTTAGCCATGGTCTATAAGAAACATTTAGTCAATGGGGTACTATCTTCCGCAAAGAGGCACTTGATTCCTCTATTCATATCCATACACCTTCCTTAGCTTCCATTTCCATGAGCTTCCATTTCCATGACCATTCATATCTATTCATATCCACTAGCTTTCACATCCATACATGTACCCTTGCTTGTACACTTGGGGGCAATAATTTTCCATTCATATGGTACATTATTGATTATCCTATGTTTTCTTAGCCATCATTTTCCTTCATATATATTCAATGATATCCACTTTATCCATCTACCTTCCTTTTATCTTGCACAAGGTATTGGGTAATATAACAAGAACAAGTATCTAATGCATGATTTATACCATGTGCCTCTTCCATCCTCCATATCACTTGTCCTCCATCTCATGTTTCCTTTCATATCCATTTATCTTCCATATCCATGTCATGTTGTTATCACTTGTCATACCTCTTAGCATGGGGGCATGTTATTACTTTGAAATGTGATCTTTGGAGTCCTTCTTAGGTCCTCTATTTATCATTTGTATAATACCAAACATTTTGGGTTCCATTTTCATTGGTTCCCTCCACCCATAGCATTCCATAGATTGATCCATCTATCTTCATCCTTCATCTAGGGTGTATCCTTGCATGTCCTATCATTGACCCATATTATTGATCCATATCCATCCACATCTCCTTTTCAGCTTGACTAAGGAATAAGATCTTCTTTATCATTAATATTTAAAGTTTAATTTATCATTGCATTATCCTTGTTATGAGCAACACATTTATTTACAAAGAATAAAATATTTAAAATTCTAAATCATTGGGCTTTAGTGAGTCACAACCCACTATGTTTTCCATCCTGCAACTATTTTGTGCATTGATCCTTATTATATACATTAGTATTTTCATTTTTTATTGTCATGATCTTTCATATTTATGATTATCATTTTGCATGCATGAGATCTTGTGCTTTGTCTTAAGTCTTTTCTCTTGTCTTGATCATTATCCTTATCCTTTTTTATCTTTTCTTATCACATTTTGAGGAAGCTTGAGGATCTCTACACCTTCAAGATTGTGTATGAAGGAGAGTGAGGAGTGGGGCATGAGTCTTTCTTGTGTGTGTGTGTATCAATTCAGTCTGTCCGATGATGATTGCAAAAAGCATAAACAGTAACAAAAAGGTATTTGTTCCACTCTATGTTGAAACAAATGATCACTTCATGGCCAAGTTCCATTCCATTCATTTCCATATCCCTTCCTCCCATATAAAATACATTTCATAAGCCATTTATATGCTTTTCTTGCATCTAATTGATGTGTTGCATTCCTTTCTTCTTTGCATCCACCTAGGTCATTCATATTTCAAAATCTTGCATATCATTTTCTATCTACAACTAAAAAATGATCACTTCATAGCCTTTCCATTCCATTCATTTTCATATCCTTCCTTTCATATCCTTTCCTCCCATATCAAATACATTTCATAAGACATTTATATTCTTTTCTTACATCTCATCAATGCATTGCATTCCTTTATTCTTTGCATCCACCTCTAAGGTCATTCAAATTTCTAAATCTTGCATATCATTTTCTATCTATAGCTCAAACATACCTTCATCTATATCAATATTGAAGGGTATGTGCAAGATCATCATGCAAAAAATAGGCCCTTATGTGGCAAAAAATTCAGAAATATCAGTGTTAGGCAACTTGACGTAAATATTTGAATAAGTTATCTATATTATTTCAAAAATATGTAAGAATAGAATTTGTAGAAAATTGAATGAAGTTTCTAAAATACTAGGTTTATTTAAAAATAAATAAAATCTATTTAGTGAAAATTTGAAATTTCAATGCAGTAGTACTTAAATTTCAGGAAAAAATAAGA
Organism: Sequoia sempervirens; assembly: GCA_007258455.2. Taxonomy (NCBI): domain Eukaryota; kingdom Viridiplantae; phylum Streptophyta; class Pinopsida; order Cupressales; family Cupressaceae; genus Sequoia; species Sequoia sempervirens. Next base: position 3,425 of record VDFB02114143.1, read on the forward strand.
AGTAGGTGTCTGTCTGACCACCCTAACCATAATAAAATGATAATATTTTTTTGTAAGATTGTATATATAAGTAGAGGACTCATGTCCGGATGTGATGTATATTTTTTTGTAATTTTTTTCCAAGTAAATAATTAATTATGAATTTTTTTTATTACAACTTTTAGAAAATATAAAAACTCGTCTGTCTGACCACTTAACTTGGTAAAAAATTCATGAAATTTAATTTTTCTTTTTTTAATCCTATAGTATGTGAAGCATAGAATGTGACGCATGTTTTGGATTTAGAAAATATGATACCGTTTGAAAGTTATAGATGTTTTTCAATCACCTATCGATCAGGACTTTAGTTGTAATTCTAATAGAAAATGAATAATAATTATTTATTAAATTCAAATTAAATCATAATTTATATTTTTGGAAAGCTGAGAATCTCCTCTAAAAACCCTTTTCGTTTCATTAATTTTGGGTGAAAAAAAAGTCATCAGCCACATACCCTACAAATACCCATAATATTGCCACTTTTTGGCGCACCATGATCCTGCACATACCCTGAAACCATATCATATCATGATCAAGATAAAGGAAATATCAAGGCTATGCAATCAAACTTTGAATGCAATAACCATATCAAGAGTCCATGTTCAAGGTGACTTTTCTTGATTTCATGCATGTATTATCTGCTAGCTCTTAGACACAATTGAGGCTTACAATTGGTGTTTACAAATATCAAGTGTCAACATGCTCATACATAAGTTTGAAATATGTGTCTTCTTACTTGAAAAGTGTTACAAAAGTGTTCTTAATTGTTGTGACTAAAAAATTATGAGTTACAATGTTGTTTTCTACTTGTAGTAACTAAAATATATGAAATAACTAAGTGAAAATTCTAGCTTGGGGGTCATATATCTCATCCCAAGCATAGGAGAGAATATAGGAAGTATTTTTGACTAAGGTACAAGGCTAAAAATTAGGACAACCTCCTTTCCATGCCAAAGAAGCTTCCTTGTTTGATTTAATCTCTTCAACTCCTTGAAATATTCTTTGGTTGGTGATGAGGCTTCTAGACTTCTGGAAGAAGTTGAATTGCCCCTAGATTCTTGTAAATTTCCATTAGAAAGCTCAAACTACTCACTGATGTCCTAGCTACTATCAAAATTCCTTGACTATTCCATAATCCTTTCCTAGATGCTTTCCATATGCTCCTAACTTATCATTATTTTTTCAAACTTATAGTACATGATAATGGAGCATGTTTCCTATCTTTCTCTTCCATATGGCATAGATAAATCCTTATATTTATGATCATTCTTCATTTTTTATCTATAGGTTGCTACCCAAACCTTCATAATAGATCTATTGAATGTGACTAGTTCTATAGAACACTTTTAAAAATTATCATCCCTCATTCAATGTCCTAGGGATGACATATAAGTCATCTCTTCTCACTATCAAGAAACCTTAATTTCCACCAATAGTGACTATATACCTTGTCTATTAGAAGGTGGGTATATCTAGGATCATCATGGAAAAAATAGGTGCTTAAGTGGCAAAATTTTTAGAAATATCAGATTTAGGCAACTTGACGTAAAAATTTGAATAAATTATCTATATTATTTAAAAAGTATGTAAGAATAGAATTTGTAGAAAATTGAATGTAGTTTCTAAAATACTAGGTTTATTTAAAAAAAATCTATTTGATGAAAATTTGAAATTTCAACGTAGTAGTACTTAAATTTCAGGGAAAAAATAAGAAGTAGGTGTCTGTCTGACCACCCTAACCACAATAAAATGATAAAATTTTCTTATAAGATTTTAGAAATAAGTAGAGGAATCATGTCCATATGTGATGCGTATTTTTTTGTAATTTTTTTCCAAGTAAATAATTAATTATGAATTTTTTGTTACAACTTTTAAAAAATATAAAAAATTGTATGTATGACCACTTTAACTTGGTCAAAACTTCATGAAATTCAATTTTTTTTTTTTTAATCCTATAGTATGCGAAGCATAGAATGTGATGCATGTTTTGGATTCAAAAAATGTGATACCATTTGAAAGCTATATATGTTTTTCAATCAGTCTATCAATCAACACATTAGTTGTAATTCAAATAGAAAATTAATAATAATTATTTATTAAATTAAAAGTAAAGCATAATTTATATTGGTGGAATGCTTCAAGAATCTCCTTTAAAAAACCTTTTCATTTCATCAATTTTAGGTATAAAAAAATTCATCAGCCACATATCCTACAAATACCCATCATATTGCCACTTTTTGGCCCATCATGATCCTACACATACATAGGTTATAAATTGTATTCTTGAGACGATTAACACCTTGACAAGTTATTGTTCATTAACTTTAAGACTCTACCATATCTGGGTATTTCCTTGAACTAACTTCAAATATGAGGCATGACTACAACCCTCTACAAAGTTCCATCAAAAAGTCCACATGCCTTATGTATACTTCAATAATTTTCATACGTGTCTACCTTGATGGAGTTTTTCATTATTTTGCATCCATATTTTCCATATGACTGCTTATCCCCGTTTCATTTTCCCTAAGGACATCATATAACAGACCTCTCTATATGCTTCATGAAAATGTCCTCAAAACCATTTTTTTATCTTTGTGTTTCAGTATTCCTCTATCTCCTTCCATCTTTGTATTCTATCATTTCACTCTTGATCATTGGAAATACCTAATCATTCATACTATTGTATCATATCAGGCATTTTCATTGCTTCTTATTTGGATTTCAACACTACCCATGACATGTTATCTTTGATAGTTAAATGATTATCATTGATCACAGTGGTTATCCTTTTGGAATGACTGTCCCATGCTTACATTTCATTTGCTACTTTTTTTCCCTTGAGAATGGTGAATTTCATGTTGATTTTGAGATCCAACCATTGTGATTTTGTTGTCTCTTAACTATTCTTTGAAAAACTCACCTAATTATTTCTCAAATGCTACCCTATCTTCCTTTGTAGGCACTATCAACTTCATTATTTGACTGCTACTATTGTTATTATAAAAAAACTACCTTTTCAATAGTCATATGACACCATTATCATAGGTATAACTTTCCAATTTCATACTTTGGTATTGCACAATAATTTACTCTTTTCATCGCATTGGCCATACACCTTTGATGATGAAGACTGCTTCTCATGGTTGTCCTTAAAGTTGTTAGTCCATCAAGCTTTTTTTTCATTATATTCACCTTCAAGATAATACTATCATTGACTTTATTGTCTAATATTTTTTTGTAATTTTGACTGTCACAATGCATTTCATTGATAGGACTACCCTAAGAAGCAAGGCATGTCCTCTTTTCATGGTTTTCATCATAAGGGACTGTCATAAATTGTTAAAGGTTTCCTTTTATAACCTTTTCCTTTTTGTCCTTATGATGACTATTCATTACATACCATTGTCATAGGTCTGTTCTACCTTCTACTTCACCACAAGTCTTGGCTACTTCATGAATCTATCACTATCCATGATTGATTTGAATTCCCCTTATCATATACTAGATTATTGTTATAACCATCTCTCTGTAAGCTATTGAAGAAATCACTAGTTTTGAGTTTGTGTATCTTCATATGATTTTCCAAGTCTCAATCTTAGTAATATAGGCTTCTCCTTCACTTTTAACCTTCAAAACTTTGGAAACTTTCCATTATCATGATGAATATTCTATGCTTGAGTGTCATTAAATTTCCTTTTAAGGGGTAGGGTATGTGCAAGATCATGATGGGCCAAAAAGTGGCGATATGATGGGTATGTGTAGGGTATGTGGCTGACAACTTTTTTTTTACCCTAAACTGATGAAATGAAAAGGGTTTTTAAATGAATTCTTAGCTTTCCACCAATATAAATTTTTCTTTACTTTGAATTTAATAAATAATTATTATTCATTTTATATTTGAATTATGACTAAAGTTTTGATTGATAGGCTGATTGAAAAACATCTATAGTTTTCAAATGGTATCACATTTTTTAATTTGAAACAAGTGTCACATTCTATGTTTTGCATACTATAGGATTAAAAAAAATGAATTTCATAAAGTTTTGACCAAGTTAAGATGGTTAGAGATAGGAGTTTTTATATTTTTAAAAGTTGTAATAACAAATTCATAATTAATTATTTACTTGGAAAAAAATTGCAAAGAAATATGCATCACATCTGAACATGAGTCCTCTACTTATATCAAAAATATTATAAAAATATATTATCATTTTATTGTGCTTAGGGTGGTTAGACAAACACCTACTTATTTTTTCCCTGAAATTTAAGTACTACTGCATTGAAATTTCAATTTTTCACTAAATACATTTTTTATTTTAAATAAACCTAGTAGTTTAGAAACTACATTCAATTTGCTACAAATTCTATTCTTACATATTTTTGAAATAATAAAGATAACTTATTCAAAATTTTTGTCAAGTTTCCTAACTTTTATTTTTCTAAATTTTTTGCCACTTAAGGGCCTATTTTTTCCATGATGATCCTGCACATACCCAATACTTGATTGATTTCATGTGATTATATTTTTGGACTATCATTAATAGGCTTACTATGTTCAGTATTTTACTCTCATTTCTCATATTTTCTAGCACCTTTACTATTATTTCACTTTAGAGCTGCCATAATGCCACTTTATTCAATGTAAACCTATCAAATCAAGAAAGCTGCAAAGAGTGAATCCAACATTCATTATAACTTCTAGTTGATAGTAATGCTAGAAGTGTGACTATAGTTGATTAATACTCCATCAAATTTTGGTATACTATGTCAGGAACCTGCTCCTTTAATCGAGAAACATCTACAACCATTATTCTTCCTAGGATTTGTAATGCTTTTTTATGTACCTACGCATAGAGTAGTACCACAACCTTTGGTTAAAGTGATATTGGGTCCCTTTTAGCTTCAATTTCATATGCTAGAGCCTTTCCATAAGAATGAAAAATTGTTCTTTCAATGAATTCACTTGCCATTTTTCATTTGAAACTGTTATCTTTTCTTCATGATAGCTATCTTTTATCATGTACCATCAAAGACAACCAAAAGAAATGTAGTCTCATGGTGATGAAATGCCATGAAAATCAATATAGAAGCAAGGAAACAATATGGATTATAATGGAATCCCATCACCATGAGACCACATTTCTTTGAGACATTTTATCAAACAGTTCAATGCCTTGTCTATGCTACCAAATTTTTCATACATGTCTACCAAAGCATTTTATCAAATAGTTCATTGCCTTGTTGGTATGGCTAAAATTCTAAAATAGGTGTTTTTGAAAAATCTATGGATGCTTACAAAAAATATATATGTAAGAGAGGGGGACCAACCATGTTCAAGGTCCCAGGTCATAGAAAGCCAAGAGAGGAAGGCTTCCCTAACTTACCTCAACTTAAAAGAGTGTTTTGAAATGAGGGACGAGAATGATGAGGACTACAAATTCCTTCAACCACTTTGCAGACCTAAGATTCAAAATGGGGCTAGGTGAGCTAGTTTTCAATTACCACACTATACCTTAGGAAGCTCTCTACTTGATGATGAAAGTGTAATTTTGGGATGACAGTGTAGAACGCTAGCATATCTCAAGTGTGTTGGTGTCCATATGACTCGAGGACTAAAAGTATAATAAGGACTCCTGAAAAACAAGTTGACAACCTAGATAATCACTTCCAAAGGGCCAAAACAAAACTATGAAGTAGGAAAGATATGAACAAAAATGATAGAGTAAATATACAAGAGTTAGGGTGGCAAGAATCTCACAAAGGCACTCATTCACTAGCTAGCTCCAAGAAGCACGTCCACCTACACATAAAGAAGAGGAATTTTTTTGGGTGGCTGTATAGGGGCCTACCTTAGTTAGACCCTCGTTTTGGTGTTTCCACCTCCAAAGACAACCAAGTTTGCAACAATGGAATAATATATGTTAAAGAAGGGAAATGAAGTAAAGAACACAAAAGCACTACAAAACAGTGTTATGCTACTCAACCAAATCATAGAAGAGAGGAGTGGAAAGATTACCACCTACACCAAGAGCCCACTAGCTAATGCAAGAGAAAATGAGAAGACTCAAGCCCCTGTTGTAAGGGTGTTGGTTCCACACTTTCTCTACAAAGTTGATGGAGTGTTGTTGTTGTTGCTATGGAGTGCAAAGTGCTGCTTGAGATTTGAAAGTGCAAGAACTGAATTCTAGAATGCTTGGAGAATGCTTGAAGAGATTGTGTAGAAGATGAAATGCATGGAGAGGGAGTGAATTTGAAGGAGATAATGAATCAAACAACCATATTTAGGTTCATTAGTCGAGGAGGGCCTTACAAATTGACCTCCAATGGGAAGTATAATGCCTCTATAGGCTCTAAACGCAAGAATCTACCATGAGATAAGCACACCACACAAACTTTTGCATGTTGCATGGGAATCCCCGACAATTATTCCTCTATTGATGCACAAAACATACACCAAGTGGAATGAAGGTGGCAAGCTTATGTGGAATTTAGCCTTCAAATTTGGTTTTCTAAAGGGAGAAAGGGTAAAAGGGGAATTTGCATAAGGGGTGAAAATTCACTCGAATATATTTTCCCCCACTTTAGTGAGCACAAATACTTATGAGTGCTTTGGTAAATTATATTAGAGATGTAGTAGAGTTTGAAGCATATACCTGAACCATTGAGGGAGCAAACTGCAATCTAGTGAAATTGAGAGTACAATACAAGCAAAGGACTTCATAGTCCAACATAACTATGAAGTTGAAGAATAAAAACACCTTATAAGCTAGTGGACCTGTAAGGAGGAAACCCCCAAGATCTATCATGTGAAGGAATCCTTGAGAATTAAGTGCCTCACAGGCCCATAGACATGCAAGGAAGGTGTCCCTCGAGATCTCTCACATGGAGGATACCTAGAAAATTTCCTTGCACACCCAAAAACCTACAAGGAAGCATCCCACAAGATAAATCACATGGAGGAAGTCAAGAAAGCACCCTATAGATTGAAAAACCTCTAGGGAAGGTGTCTTTCAAGATTTCTCACGTGAAGGAAACCCAAAGAAAAGCTCCCTACAGATCTGTAGACCTGTAGGGGAGCCACCTCCAAGATCTCTCGCATGGAGGAAGCTCAAAGCAAGCACCCTATACGCCCAAAGACCTAAAGGGAGGTATCCCCCAAGATTTCTCACATGGAGGAAACTAGAGAAAGGGGACTCTACAAAGTCAAAAATTGGCTTCACAGGCACACATGTAAAGTGACATGTTTACCCACAGATAGATCATGTCAAAAAGTGACCACACAAGAAAGTAAGTGGATAGTCTTGTAGACCATCAACAAGTTGGAAAAATTTCAAAGGGGCCCCTCAAGAACTCGACATGAAGGAGTCCACTCAAGGGACACGCTATTTGAAAGAAGGTGTTTTCTTTCTTGATTTGATTCATCATCAAGGAATCCTTTTGAAAGATGTTCACTTCATCAAGGAACTCGAAAGGAAGAAGATTCCCCCACGAGAAGGGAAGATCAAAGTTGTTCCCACTTCGAAGGAAGGTTTTCAAGTTCTTTCTTTGTGAACCCATTATGAAGGAAACATGTTCCATTAGGGTTTCAAGTCAAGAATTTGATTCTTGAAAAGAAGTTTGTGAAGATTCTTGAGAAAAGATTTGTTGTAAATGAATACATTTTATGAGAATCAAAATGTTGAAGAATTGGCATTGTCACACATAGGAGGGATAGCTCAAGAAAAGAAGAGATAAAGATAAAGGAAAAAAAAAGGAGAAAATAAAACATGAAAAAAGGGAACAGGGGTAGCCTAACATTTTGAGGTCATAACTGTTGGTAAATATATGTGTGTGTGTGTGTGTAGTAATAATATATAAAATGAATTTTCATCAACCCCCTACTATATTAGACCATGTGAAGAATGCATGAGAAGAAAAAGTAAAAATAAAAAATTGGGTCAACATGGAAGGGATGCCTAAATTCCCCTCAATGCTTTGCATCATCCCCAATTTATTGAAAATCAAGTCACAAACATGGAAGAATGATGATACAAAGAGAAGAAGGTTTATGACACAAAAACCATACCTATATCCAAGCACCAACATGGGTGGTGAGGGTCCTCTAGACACACATAGCACGATTACAAGGGAAAACAACACAACACTCACACACACAACTAATCTAAAGATAAAGAGGAGGTATCCTCCTAACACTAATCAACCAAGAGGTCATTTTCTTCCCACTCTATATCATCATAGGGGGGAGGAGGAAAAAATTGCAATGGTAGAATGTTAAAAGGAGGAGCGTTCGACCCTCTCACAACAAGGGCTAAGGAAGAGGGCCCCATAAGGTCCTCTCCACCAAGCTCCTATGGATTTAAGGTAAACGAATTCACAAAGATCACCAAAAAGGCTGAAACCTCATCTAGAGAGTTAAATGTGCACTTCATAGGAGTGCCATGTTTTACCTCAATAGATGAAGAAGGTTGCACCCGAGATTCACTGCTAGGCTCACTGAGTGATTCAGGAGCAGTGACGAACTCAGGAGAAGTTGAGACTAGTTCCATCACTAGGACATAACAAGTCAGAACATGACCACCTTTTGGAGAAGGTGGGATCCTCTTATGTCCTCTATTGTTGGAGTGACCACTCTCTACCTTCTGCTTTGTCGGAGGATGTGAACTCCCCATAGATGAGGCAAGAAGTGTGGAGGAAGAGGAGGAAGAGAGAACCAATGTAGATATGACTAAAGTGTTCATCATATCTATAGGTTTCAAGAGAGGTTGGACATCTAAAAGGGACATCAATAGAGGCATCTCCATCAAAGGAGCGATGAACACCTGTACCTTTTTAGGGTCAGACACATTTGTACTCACAGTTGAAGTTGAAAGTGATAGAAAGATAGTTTAAATGGAAGCAGAGGGAAGGAGAGAGGAGGACGTGGTAGGAGGCCGTGATATAGGGGTGTTCACCTCCTCTTCCTTCCTCCGTAATGCATCCTACTCAGCCACGGGATCCTTTCACCCATGCATGCGCTCGCACACAAGACGGTCTCTATGACTCTTTGTGCTAGAGGTTGGAGGAATGGAAGGCTCCTGCTCAGCCATGGGAATGTCCACTATAGCAATTTTTAGTGGAGGAACAGACTCTTGAATAGAAGCAAGAGGAATAAGTTGAGAAGCAATAGGGGGAGTTGGCTTGATTGCCTCAGTAGTGGGCCTCTTCCCGTTCACTACTTTGGGAGTAGGAGTGGTAGGGGGCATGGAGGTCGAGAAAAAGAGGACTCTCCACAGGGGACTTTTCCTCTACCATACAAGTATTAAAAAGGCCTAGGTGGTTTAGTAGGGAGGTTTGATATCCTGATCTTGGGTCTATGGGAAGGAGGGATCATCAGACTCAATAGGTAAAAGCTAGGCTTGCTCATCCAATACTCTTCCCAAGAGAGGGGAGTAGTGAGTCATCCTAAGAGGAGGAAAGATTCTCCATTATTTTTTGGGAAGGAGAGGTAGCCAGTTGTGCTATAGGAAGAGCCAATTTTGGTTGTCCCTTTCCCCTGGTCTTCTAATTTATGTAATTCTTGTAAAGTAGTTCTTTTCTTGGATGAAGCAAACCAACTGGGGTTGGCCAAAAATGATCTAATGAATATTCCCCATGGGACACCAGAGGCTAGTATCCAGTGTCATGCACTACATGCACGACACCTTCATGGGAGAAATTTAGACATTTATGAATAATAGAGGTGATTACATTCATGGAAGCTAACCAAGGTATGCCTAACTTCATCCTAAATAGATCCAACTCCAGAATGACATTAAAAATTGTGTCAACAACCCTAGGTCCAGCTAGGGAAGACAAAGTTATTGATATGTAAGGTTTTAGAGAAATACCATCGTATGTATAGATGGTAGATTTCAATTCTTCATATTATTTTCTATGTAATGAGTTAAGCCACAATGTCTCTTCTGTGATAACATTCACTTGACTCATGGGGTCTACTAATATTCCTGTCACAATGTTACCATTGAGACGAGTGGGAATATAGAGAGGAGAGGGATTGTTATTTAGGGGTAAGCCATGTGAAGTGAATGTCACATCTGGTGAACTGGTTATAGGATGTGCAGTAGAAGTAACTGTGACCATATTAACATAGGCCTCAGGCTGGGTGATACAATTAGTGTGATTGACAATCATGTTAGCAGAATGCAACAAATATAGGTCATTGTATTCTGCAATTCACTATTCTATTTTTCCACCGATTTATTTTTATTTTGTTTGCTTCCATCAAGACAAAAAGTGTCATCCTCGATGTGGTCTTGTATCTCGTGACATAGGCACATGCAGTGTTTGGTATCATGTCCATTAACTCAATGGTACTAATAGTAGGTACTTGCATCATACCAATTAGGGTAAGGTTCCTTAAGAGGTTTAGGGTTTGGAAAGGTTACAATCTTATCCTTCAACAAATTTTACAAGATGGAAGAATAAGATTTTGATAACTTTGTGAACTTCTGGTTGTATCTAAGGCCATTGTCATTTGCAACGGCTACTACATTCACAATAGCTCATCCTTTCCCATAGATTAATACAATGGACTTTCCTTCAGAATGGGAGCATGAGGAGGGTCCCCCTAACTAAACTACCATTTTCTGATACTCTCGTAGGGTTGCACAAAAATGTGCGAAAGAAGGGTATTTCATAAGGGTAAACTTATCTTTCCAAGGCCTTTCTAAGTTCCATATGAATACCTTCTGTACATCAGAATCAGGCAATGGATAAGATATTTGTGAGAAGAACGCCTGATACCATGCTATGAAATCAGTAATCTTTTCATTATCACCCAATTTGCATTAGACGAGATTTGAAAAGGTCATCTTCAATCCAATGCTAGCTTGGAATTGTCATAGGAATTTGTTTACAAGTTGATCAAATGAGAAAATAGAATTTTCGGCCAAGGAACGTACCACTCGAGTGTCGTATCCTTGAGAGATCAAGGGAACAATTTAGCCATCAACACATAGTGATGGAAGAAGTTTGTGCATAGGGTGTTAAAGGAAGACACATGTGTTAGTGGGTCCCCTTTGCCACCATATTTCTCAAATTTAGGAATCTCCATTCCTTGAGGGAAGGGAGTATTCATAATTGTGACTTACAATGGGCTATGCCAAAAGAAGGGTTGGAAGATAGGTTGGGCAGAGGCTTGGGAGAGACTCGCTAACTAGATCTGCATCTTACCATATTCTAAAGAAGATTGTTCAGAATAGGGTCATTAGAAGATAGAGGGCCAGAGGAACCTCCTACAAAACTGCCACCCGAGCCACCACTAGAACCACTGGTGTGACCACTAGGAAAACCACCACCAAAGCCACCACCACCAATAGGGCCTCTCGCAGAGCCACCCCTGCTTCCAAAGCCACCACCATGACCTCCACTGTTGATGCCACCACCACTACCAAAGACTCCACCATTCATCCTGCCAAAGCCTCCGCCACTAGAGGTAACATGAGGGGTGAAGCAAAAACCCAAGGTGATCTTGTTCACTTTGATAGTGTCAGGTCCCTCAGAGGCAAAGGGGATGTTGATTGAGGGTATAGTATTGGTCATGTATACATACATAGGAGGCATCAACAATCCTAGTTGTCTCTCATGATCTTCAAAAGTGGCTCCTCATATAATGTTAGGATTGCTTGGAGGAGCACATGCATCAGTTAGACTAGATAGACTAGCTAATAGTTTTATGCCTATTTGGTCTTTTCCCACCATATAATTTAGTTCACCGATAACTTGGATGACCCTAGCTAACTTTTTGTCTCTTTCCAAGTGATGTGCCAACTTACCCAACCCTTTGCTTTGGGTAGAGACATATTCTATAGGAATGTGAATAGCCTCATGCTCATCTACTAACAATGGTGTAGGAGACCTAGGAGGAGTGGGCATGTGATCGGTCTCATCAGAGAATCCTATCTCACACCTTGACAACTACTCTGTGTGGCCAAACCAATGGTAGGAACAGAGAAAAGGTCTTTAGAGAAACTAGTAGTTACCTTTTTCCTTTCCATCGAAAGGTTTCGTATACTTCTAACAATACACCTAGAGGTTGTGGACTAGGTTGTGATGCTCATAAACATTCACAACACTTAGGTACACAACAACCACAAGGTACAAGAGGAAAATCCTCAACACCAACGAATGAATAGACATTAGTTCATGTCAGGTTCACCAAAAATGTAAGAGAGGGGGACCAACCACGTTCAAGGCCCCAAGTCATGGAGATCCAAGAGCGGAAGGTTGTCCTAACTTACCTCAGCTTAAAAGAGTGTTTTGAAATGACAAACAAGAATGATGAGGACTGTGAGGTCCTTCAACCACTCTGTAGACTTGAGATTCAAAATGGGGCTAGGTGAGCTAGTTTTTGGGTCCCACACTATACCTCAAGAAGCTTTCTTCTCAAGGATGAAAGCGCGGTTTCAGGTTGACAACACGACGCACTGGCGTCTCTTGGGTGTGTTGGTATTCATACAACCAAAGGACCGAAAGTACAATGAGGACTGCCAAAAAATGAGTTGACAACCTAGCTAATCACTTCCAAAGGGCCAAAAAAAACTATGAAGTAGGAAAGATATGAACGAAAATGATAAATTGAATATACAAGAGTCAGGGTGGCAAGAATGATCTCACAAAGGTATACGTTCGCTAGCCAGCTCCAAGAAGCACATCCACCTCCACAAAAAGAAGACAAAAATTTTTGGGTGCTTGTATAGGAACATACTATAGTCATACCCCCATTTTGGTGTTTCCACCTCCATGGACAACCAAGTTTGCAACAATGGAGAAATATATGATAAGGAATGGAAATGAAGTAAAGAACAAAAAATTACTACAAAATAGTGTTATGGTACTCAAACCAAATTATAGAGGAGAGGAGTAGAAAGATTACCACCTCCACCAAGAGCCCACTAGCTAATGGATGAGAAAATGAGAGGACTCAATCCCCTGAGTTGCAATGGTGTTGGTTCCACACTTTCTCTACAGAGTTGATGGAGTGTTGTTTTTGCTACTATGGAGTGCAAAGTGTTGTTTGAGAGCTGAAAGTGCAAGAAGTGAATGATAGAATGCTTGGAGAATGCTTGAAGAGATTGTGTAGAGGATGAAATGCATGGAGAAGAAGTGAATTTGAAGGAGAGAATGAAGAAAACAGCCATATTTAGGTCAATTAGCCAAGGAGGGCATTACAAATTGACCTCCAATGGGAAGTTTAATGCCTCTACAAGCTCCAGATGTAGGAATTTTCCAAGGAAGTAACCACACCACGTGAGTATCCCCAAAAATTATTCCTTTTTTGACACACAAAATAGACACCAAGTGGAATGAAGGCAGTAGGCTTATGTGGAATTTAGCCTTCAAATTTAGTTTTCTTAAGTTAGGAAGGGTAAAAGGGGAATTTTTCATAAGGGGTGCAAATTCGCTCCTATACAATATCAAACCATAATAGTAAGTAATGGCATAGACAAGGTAGTGAATTGTTTGATAAAATTTCTAAAAAAGATTTGGTCTCATGGTAATATAATGCCATGTCAATCCATATAGAAGCAAGGCAATAATATGGATTGTCATGGAATTCCATCACCATGGGACGAAATTTATTTGATGCATTTTATCAAATAGTTCACTACCTTGTCTATGATATTGCTTACTATTCTTTGATATATTTTTTCCAAGCATCCATAGCTTGTTTAAAAGAACCTATTTTAGGATTTTATCTATAGTAACAACGAAGTGAACTATTTGATAAAATGCTTTGGTAGACATGCATTAAAAATGTGGTAGCATAGACAAGGAAGTGAACCATTTGATAAAATGCCTGAAAGAAATGTGGTCTCACAGTGATGGAATGCCATGACAATCCATATAGCAACAAAGAAAAAAGGTGGATTGTCATAGCATCCCATCACCATGGGATGACATTTATTTGAGGCATTTTATCAAATAGTTCACTACCTTGTCTAGGATATTGCTTACTATTATTCTTTGATAGATTTTTTCCAAGCATCCATAGCTTGTTTAAAAGAACCTATTTTAGGATTTTATCTATAGTAGCAAGGAAGTGAACTATTTGATAAAATTCTTTGGTAGACATGTATTAAAAATGTGGTAGCATAGACAAGGAAGTGAACCATTTGATAAACTTCCTGAAAGAAATGTGGTCTCATGGTGATGGAATTCCCTGAAAATCCATATAGCAACAAGAAAAAAATGTGGATTGTCGTGGAATTCCATCACAATGATATGACAATTCTGAGGCATTTTATCAAACAATTCACTACCTTGTCTATGTGTGGTGGCTAAATCTGAATTTACCTTAAATATCAAAAAATTTAGAGTTATTAGCAAATGAAGTAAAAACAAACTAAGAAAACCCTATGAAATATTGAATCTTGCTTCATAATGCAATCGAAACAACAAAATATCAAATGAACTAAATGAAAGCATAAGCAAGAATAGAACTCTATCACATATTGGATTGGTGCTATTGTGGAAAATAGCCCTTTCCCAATCCTTTGTTAAGCTCTATGATGAAAATGCTATGAAGAATGATATGGAATGCTAAGATATGGAGTGGACAAAATCAGTTATCCATTGAAGAGAGTGACCTTGCATGATATTGTAGATGAGATACAAAGATTGTGGAGGATTTGATGAAGAAAGAAGCCTTTGATTTATAGATTTTCAATTGCTAAGAGTGATCAAGAGGGAGGAATGTGGGATCAAAAACAAGCCAATGAAAAGAGGCCACTTCTCAACTTGTGAGTGGTTGAGGAGTGTGCAAGATTTGGGAAATGTGCCCAAGAGGGGGAAATTTCAAATTTGAATTTGAGAGTTAATGCTTAGTTTGAACTTTGCAAGGGACATGCAAGAGACATTAATTGCTTTGTTGGATGTACATGTCCACTTGATTTTGAAGTCAAACTTGAGGGAATATTCCTCAAAGATGCCATGTTGATGGAAAATTTCGGATTTAATAAATCGATAAATTGATTTATTTGTGCAAGTGGGAATATCTAGAGGATGTGATGTGTAGTTAGGTTAGTTTAATCAAGATTAGATTAGCTTAATAATGATTAGGATGTTTGACCCATTTGACTTGAATATTTTGATTTATTTAAATCAAAAGGGATGGAAGGTGATTTCAGATTTAATTAAATAAAAGGCTTGATTTATTTAATTAAAAGGATGGTGATGTTAGGATCAAGTTGATTTATTTAATATAAGCTGATGACTTTAGGAGATTGATAAATAAACTTGATTTACTTGTTGAATGGATGAATATGACCTAATCGAATGCATTATGCCAAATTTGCATGTCTACGTTTTGCCCCTCTTTGAAGCAATGTACTTGTTGCGTTGATTCAAAGAATAAACCTGCTGCAATCAAAATTCAAAAAATTTCTGATTTTCAGATGCCCCAGCAGAAAAAAGTACACTGGTACATTTCCCCCTCGAGAGATTGAGTGAAAAGATTCAATTTGAGGGTTGATGTCATGATAAAGAGGTTCAAAATGGATGGTTATGGATGATGATGCAAATGATATGGTTTTAAGATGCTTAGAATAACAGATCTATATTATCTTAAACAACTTAAATAATGATATGATGTGATGATGGATGAGATGGATGATGTGATATGTTATGATTATGGAATGGATGATTTATGCAGATAAGTAGACTAACAGATCTATATTATGATGATAATGCAAATGCAATGCATGTGAAATGATAGATATTTTCTATTATGTATGATATGAATGATATGTGGTATGCTGACAGTTTTCTGGATGCAAGATGGACGCATGATGGATGCATTGGTGATGTTATGTTAGCATGGAAATGAGATGATGACATGAGGATCTCACAAGTCCATGATTTGATGAGACTTTATTAGAGATGATGATGATGATAGATGATGATGATGATGATTTTCTTATCAAGGATTGGGATTTTAAAAGGGCTACTTACCTTATGTTTGATACAACACGTAGGTACGATGCATCAAGGTAGAAAGAACCAGGATGTTGTTGTGCCTAGTGTGATGGACTTTGACTTGACAAATGGATAGGAGTATTCTTGTTCACACTTGACATATAGAAACCTTGCTAGGACGTACCTAACAAAACAAGTATTTTCCAAGTTATTTTACAAGAACATCCAACAAGCATAGCAGAAAAAAGATAATGATCATTGCCCCATTCCTATCTCTCTAAATCCTTCATTCGGATATCATCGAGAGGTCCTTGGAATGAGCGCAATAAGATAAATCAAATAAAAAGATCAAGTACACAAACAAGCCAATGTTCTTCATATCTCTAGCCAAAGGGATTTGTTTTGATAGGATAATAATCCAAAGTGATATCCAAAATGATGCCCATTGTTGGAACGATATATCGTAGGACATGCATTGTATAGGATGATGATGGATTGATAAGTTGACTGATAGGCTATTGATATAAGGTTGATTGACATGTCTGAAAATGATCAAGAGTTTGATTTTTTCTTAAAGGTTTCTTGTTTTGATTTTTGATTTTATGATTGAAGCTTGCTTTTGTTGTCTGCTATGATTGTTTATGTTTGTGTTGTCAAAGGATGAAGGTGAGGATCAGTTTATTATGGATGATTGATTATTTCAAGTGAAAGAGAAATGGCATGGATAGATTTTTTAAAATATTTGGATGTTTTTTGACGTTTTGAAATGTTTTGAGGCTGTTTTTGGTGTTTTTGAGATTTTTACAAATGTTTTGATTTTTGAATTTTGCGATGTTTTTTGCATTTTGTGTCTTTTGAATGTTTTTGGATTTTGATGTTTTTTTGAATGTTTTTGGATTTTGTGTTTGAATGTTTTTGGATTTTGTGTTTTTTGAATGTTTTTGGATTTTTTGATGTTTTGGATGTTTTCAGATTTTGATGTTTTTGAATGTTTTTGGATTTTTCACATGATTTTGATGATTTGGATATGGACATGTGTGATGATATTAGTTCTCTATTTGGAATTTTTGTTCAAAACCAAAATAGGGTTGAATGATCGAATCGATGGATTGGTGATGATGATAACATTATTGAGGATACACAACAATGCAAGGATTTGATTGATTAAGATTGATGATGATAACATTGTTGAGGATGCACAACAATGCAAGGATTGATTGATCAGGATTGATGATGACAAAATTGTTGAGGATGCACAACAATGCAAGGATGGTGTTAAAAAACATAATGATCGGGAAGGATATCCCAAGATAATGATGGGTTGATGATGATTTGATCAAGATTGATGATGATAACATTGTTGAGGAGGCACAACAATGCAAGGATAGTGTTAAGCAACACAAGGATATCCTAATGATTTCTTGATTGGATTTGATTGATCATGATTGATGATGACAAAATTGTTGAGGATGCACAACAATGCAAGGATGGTGTTAAGAAACATAATGATCGGGAAGGATATCCCAAGATAATGATGGGTTGATGATGATTTGATCAAGATTGACGATGATAACATTGTTGAGGAGGCACAACAATGCAAGGATAGTGTTAAGCAACACAAGGATATCCTAATGATTTCTTGATTGGATTTGATTGATCATGATTGATGAAGCTTGATTTTGGAACAAAAGATGTTTTGGATGATTTGATGTGACGTTGAAGGATGCGTTAGCTATGACTGATATTGATTGTTTGGATTGATGTTCGATGAATGATGAGGATTGACAAGGAACAACTTCTTGTCAAAATATGCCATGGGCTAGTGATTTGGTTTTGGATCACAAATGCTTGACCAATTTGATTTCATGTTTGCCGATATTTAGATCACCACATAAGTTGGAGGGTATAGACCAAGATTTATTCTTGAAGCAAGATGTACATATCTACCCCCAGTGTCTAGCAATGTATGGACTGCCATGGGTGGATGCTCAAATAGGTGTATGAATGGATGGATATGGTAAGAACAAAAAGGATGCAAAGGATTATCTTGCGATAACATAAGGTGTTTGGATAAAGAATATGCTCATTTGGATAGTGCTTCATGGCTCGGATAACGTTGCATAGGATAGGATCAATGAAAATGACCCATGTCAAGATTTTTACCATAAGCAAGTGCAAAGTGTGCCCCAAAATTTGTCAAGATCAAGATAACTTGGACTATGGATGTAGATAGATGAAAATGGATTGGATCAATGGTTTATGGATGGATGGATTTATTATGGATAAGATGGATGGAATGTCTGATTTATTATGGATGGGATGATATACTTTCAACTGAACTAATGCATGTAGATGCTCGATTCTACACATGACACATGTTTTCCAGGTTTTCATCATGGTCTTGCCCAAAGTGCCGCACATGTGGTTTTCACTAGAGGAAAAAATTTCTCTTTACTAGATTTTCAATCCTTTTTCTAATTTTTTTTTTTTTGATTTTTTTTTGTTGATTTTTTTGGTTTTTCGGAAAGATTTTAAGCTCATACTGAACCACAAGGTGTTGCTGATGTAGATGCTTCTGTCATGATGTGCCATCAATACCTTGCTTGAAGGAGTTGTTTTTGCTATGATACGTGCACTTGAATGTAACTTTTGGGATTTTTTATCTGCTTCATTGATATTGGGGTTAACTTTGTCTTTGTGCATACATCGTGATAGAGTGCCTTCTGAATCCTTATGATGAAGGGTTGTTTCCAACACACGGTCAATGTGAGAATTGGATATCGTGGATGGAGGCATGGATGGAGTGTGTTTAGGGACAAAAGATGGATTGGTTGATAGTTTGAAATCTTTGACTCTCCAAACTTGGGAAGATGAGCAATGATGGGTGGATACGAAAGTGTGCATGGAATTAGGACCAACTGCTTGATACACTTTGTATGTCGCTTGAAAAGCCTACTTTTGCTTTTGCAGACATCTTTGATGGATACTTTTCCCTTTTTTATTTTTCCCCATAGTTTCTTTGACTGATGGAGTTTGATAGGGATGATCTTTCTTTGTATGTTTCGGTATCCATGCGTATTTGATTTTTCCATTGTGCTTCTCAACTTCTTTTGATTTGATAACATTATTTTTGCTTTGATTCAAATATTTCTTTTGATGTTGGTCCCAATTCATGGATGGGATGGTGGGTGGATGAAGATTCATGATGTGCCTGGTTGTAGTATTAGCATCAATTTCATCATAAGGATTCTTCATGCTCCCTATGTTGACATTTGCACTAGATGAAGTTGCCCCTGGTATGGTGGTAATATTTCCTTCATGCTTTGATTCTGCCTGTTCTAAGAGCTCTTGTTTAAAATGCATTCTCTGATAAATGATCACTATAGATGACATTATTTCCATTTGTTGCTCTGCTAACTCTGGAATACCCTATTCTATTTGACTTGTTTCCTTGAGTGGATAATGTTGGATATATTTATTCATGATGTCCTTAGTCTGAATTTGGGATATATTTGATACTAATGTTGACAACTTTGTTTGACTATACGAATCAATAATCTTCTCTTTTTGTGTAATAATGTCAGGAGTAAGAGAATCATGTTCTAAAGGAAGATCATCTACATGTCCATCCAAAGAAAACATCTCATGGGTAGATAGAGGAGTAGAGGAGTATGTGTTGCATGGATATGATCATCTCCCATAGATAGGAGAGTGTCCATTAGATTATTGTAGTATCTTGAAGATACAAATTCTTGATCTTGAATGATTTTGGAGTTCCTTCGGCATGCTTTAGGTCAAGTTCTTGACATGGGTCAGTTTCAAAGGATGGATTGCTTACAAAGGGTTCTTGGATGTTGTCATTAGACATGGTAAGTGGTTCAATATCCTCCTAATCTTTTAGTGGAATTAGATCAAGTGTTGAGTTCAGAGTTCCTTCAATATTTGTAACTATGAGGTCAAACGGAGTCAACATGTCTTGGAAAGGACCATTGCTCAACCTTAGTGGAATATTTTGATCTTGCTTTGGAATAAATTCTTGAGATATGTCCTCTAACTCATTAGGTGATGTAGAGACATTTTCAACATGATCATAGGTCAATGGATCGTGCATTATGTCAATAGGATCAAATAATCCTAACACTCCTTGAAAGAGATCACTAAAAAGTGGCTCTTGATGTATGGTGAGTTGATCATTGGATGGGGTAGAAACATCCTCACTGTGCTTCTTAATTGAGAGATTTTGAACATTTTTTTCAAAAATTATGGTGGAGATATCTTGAATGTCTTCAACAATAGGGTCAAGTGATGTTGACATTTCTTGAATTGGATCGTTGTCGAGTATTGTTGGTGGATTTTGATTATGATTGAAAAGTGACTCTTGACATATGTTGACTTGATTTTTGGATGAGGTAGAAACATCCTCCATGTCTTCATTCATGGATAGCTCTTGATTATGTGATCATTGATTTGGATGGATACATGGAGTTGTTAACGTTGTGTTGAGATTTTGAACAACATTTGCTTGTTGGGCTTTGTATTGGGCTTTAGCTTGTGCCTGCACTTGAGCTTGGACTTGTGCTGATTTTTGTGTGGCTAGATATTGTTGGATGACCTTTTGGTAGGCTTGGTGAGATTTTAGCACAATGTTATATTGTCTTGCTGCATTTGGTTTTGGTGGTAGTGGTGGCGGATTCAGAATTGTGTTGGATGTAGTGACAAGTGGTTGAGATACACTTGGAGCAATCATGGTAGTGAGAGGTTGAGATAGGATGGGTGTGATAGGGGTGGTTGGAGTGATCGAGGTGATAGGAATGGTCAGAATAACCAAGGTGATAGGTCCTTGGGAGACCATGTTTTGATTTGTCAGGATTGATGTTGTCATTTGATGAGATACCATATGTTGGTGTGATTTCGATGGTATATTCAAAGGATTTGAAGTGATGGATCTATTGGTGTTAGGTGTATTGATTTGGATGGAGTGATTTGAGCTAGGTAAAGGGGGTGACCTAAACCAAGGAATGATGTTTATATGGGTAATGGTGGCAGATATATCTCTTGGCGAAATGACTCAACTCTTTTGGTAAGTGTAGCAATTTGATCTCGCCAAATTTGATCTTGATTTCGATCTTGCCTCCCTTGATATAGTTGATTTGGTTTTTGTTCAAGAAGATTTGGGCTGCATACTTGTGGCTTTTGAATGGGATTGTGGACAGATTGATTTTGGACAATGTTTTGATTTGGGATGATGTTCAGATTTGGCATGATAGGTTGAAATTGACCATTGTTGATGTTTGGAATATTTGTATGATTTTCAAACATATTTATCTCAAAGATTCCTGGATTCATGTTTTGAAAACTTGTACTTGGTACATTCTCATTTGGCTTGTAGGGATTTGGTGGGATGACATTGTTCGTTTGAAGGCTCATGCATTGATTGTTTGGTTGACAAACTTGTAGGTTTGGATTTAGATCTACTATTGGGAAATGTGTTCCAATATTTTATTTGGGCATACTCACACTTTTTGTACCATTGACATTTGTAGAAGGTAATGATCCCATGTATGGATTGTATAAGTGTGAGTTTTGATAATCAATTGGCATTGTAAGGTTTTGAAAGTTCAATTGATTTGGATTACTCATGATGTATGGATCAAGTTTGTATTCCATGTTTTCCTTGTGTTTTGACCTTGTTACAAAAATGACCTCTAAGGTTCTTAGGACCAATGACGAGATGAAGGATGAAAGGGGTGAATGATATGAGTGTTTGAACGTTTAGGGACTTTGGATCACTGCTAGACTTAGGGTTTGATTTTGATTGTTTTGATTGGGATAGTGAAATTGTAAACCCTAAGATGTTGGATGTGTCTTAGGATGAGCTTGTTCAAAGGATTGCTAATTCAATTACATGTATGAGAAAGGATGAATTCCCATACACCTAACTAAACAAGGTGATTTTGATTTTTGATGATTTACCCAAGTCTAGAATGATGTTTTCAAAAGCTCTAAAGTTGTTTATGAGATGGATTTTGATAGATGTTTGGAATGGGTGAAATGTTTGATTTGATCCTAAATGAACCTAAGAAGGACTTGTTTACTAGGCCAAGATAGTGAAGAACATGCCTTTCTCTAAGAGTAATTCAAAATCAAAAGACCAATGTTTGCATGAAAACCTTATGACCAAAAGATATCAAGCACATGTGTGGGGTCCAATTGATTCAATATTTGCTTAATGTATTCTTTTTACCACAAACACACTCTTGATTAGATTTTGAATCTAGACGTCTAATGTCTCAACTTTCCCCTTATCCCGCAAAGTGTATTATGCGGACACCAAGGAAATTTAAGGAAAGAGTTACCTATTGTTGACCTTAGTAGGAGCAAATTGAGATGAAATCCAAATGTTTAGAAGCCTCTAAGGATACGAATCCCAAGGGAAAGCAATAACATGTGAATTTGTTCAAGGATATTTGCCTCTCCTAAAGGGTTTGCAATTTTTGATGATTAGTTGAATGTTGGTTTTGATGTTTTTGATCAAAGCACTATGTTTTCAAGCTGACTCACAAGCAATAACACCCTATCTCAATTGGTACATTTTTTTTAGTGGGATTACCTCATGCCCTTCATAGAAGAGATGATTTTACATGCAACCAAGGAAAGAGTATAAAGGTATGTTAAGAATGAAGTCTTAACCTCTATACTTTAACCAAGATCATACATGGCAAGTAACTTCTTGGAATCTAAGTTCCAATGCACCACTTTGATAAAATCGGTGAATGGGTTGATAGGCCACTACAAACAAGGTTTCTATTTCAGACTTTCCATTCGTGGAGATTGACCCATATGGCAAGAGTCCTCTTTCCGATCCATCTTGTCTGAATCAACCGCATGATATTGGCATTTACTCCAATACCCACATTTATATCCTGGTTGGAAATACTCTTGGCTTTAGAGTGTTACCAATTGAGTCGTTCCCTTGGGTGAGTACTTTTTCCCCAAGGTAGGCACTCTAAGATACCAAAAGCAAGTAAACATATTCATAGTTCGATTAGCCTTCATTTAGAAACAAAGGGAGAACACATGCAATAATTTTACTCACACTTGCAAAGTGTTTTTTTCAAATTTTTAGGCCCAAATCAAAATGTGGAGGCAATATTTTATACAACTTAATGTCATCAAAAAGACTTTTGATTCTCAAGGTCACTGTGAAGCGCAAGAGAAGTGCATACGCCTTTTTAGATGAGATTACTATGAATAAGAGATTACGAAACACAAAAAACACATGCTCATTTTAAGCCTCAAAGCAATGATGAATTCATTTTAAGCACCAAGAAAATGAAGTGTGAAGTTTCTTGTTCAGTTTTAGTGAAATCCAAAAGCTAGTGAGTTTCTAGGGTTCAGTTTTTAATCCAACTTTGGAAAGATCAAATCAGTGATTTATTTGGTCTAAAACAAAAAATTAAAGCAATAAATGGAGGCTCCAAGCATTAAAAAATTCTTAATGAATTTCAGTTTCAATGTCTGATTCTCCAAGATTCCTCCAAAGATTGCTTCTTATGCTTCAATGTTGTAAGTCCTTTGCGTGAAAAAAAATGCTCCTCCTTCCTCCTTTCATTTCCTATTAAGAAATAAAATCAAGTTATTCAATTAAAATCATTGTAAGCACTACCTTCAAGTAATAGAATGATTTTAAATGAAATTGCTAATAAGTGAATCTCCCCCCTCCTCCATTTTGCTTGTTTTCTTTTTGTTTTCCTTCATTTTCCTTTGACACTAAATGGATCTGTAATCATTAATCTAGCTTGTATGATTTTGCAATTAGAAAGACACATATTAGCATTAAGTTTTAACAAGATACATGGGTATGTGCAGGATCATGATGAGCAAAAAAGTGGCAATATGATCGGTATTTGTAGGGTATGTGGCTGATGACTTTTTTTTAACCCAAAATTAATGAAATGAAAAGGGTTTTTAAAGAAGATTCTCAGCTTTCCACCAATATAAACTATGTTTTACTTTGAATCTAATAAATAATTATTCTTCATTTTCTATTTGAATTACAACTAAAGTCTTGATTAATAGGTTGATTGAAAAAAATCTATAGCTTTCAAATGGTATCACATATTTTGAATCCAAAACATGCATCACATTCTATGCTTCGTATAATATAAGATTAAAAAAAAATGAATTTCATGAAGTTTTGACCAAGTTAAGGTGGTTAGACGTACGAGTTTTTATATTTTTTAAAAGTTGTAATAAAAGAATCATAATTAATTATTTAAATGGAAAAAAATTATAAAAAAATATGCATCACATTGAGACATGAATCGTCTACTTATATCTAAAATATTATAAAAAAATATTATTATTTTATTATGGTTAGGGTGGTCACTACTTCTTATTTTTTTCCATAAAATTTAAGTACTTCTACATTGAAATTTCAAATTTTCAATCAAATAGACTTTAAAAAAAAAACCTAGTAGTTTAGAAACTACATTAAATTTTCTACAAATTATATTCTTACATATTTTTGAAATAATATAGATAACTTATTCAAATTTTTACGTCAAGTTGCCTAACTCTGATTTTTTTGATTTTTTTGCCACTTAAGGGCCTATTTTTTCCATGATGATCCTACAGATATCCTCAATCAACTTGGTTGTCTATCTATGACCTCAATTTATTAATTCTAGCCCTGATTTTTGTTTTTTGATGATTTCTCCAAGAAAGGATACTGCACCACCTAAAGATCTATATCAAGAGATTTTAAATATACAAAGTATGTTTTGAAAGATATATCCTGCAATGTGAGACATAAAAAACCATATTATGGCAGAATTAATATTGCTAACTCAACAAACAACTAGGATTAGATTTAATGCTGACAGGAATTTTTTGGCACTTGTTTTAATGAGCCAGATACACAGCTTAATGCATCAGCTAAACATGCACTATGTAAAAGATCAAATATTCATTGGAATTACTGCACATTAACTAGACAACCCGTAGTCAATAGCAATTTGGATCACCCCATAGAGATACTCAAATCAATGATTAATCGGTGACAGAGAATTCAATAACCCCTGATGTTGAATCTACCTTATTCAATGCTTTTGACAAAAGACTCTAAACTCATCTTGTATTCAATGTATCAAATTTTTGACCAGTTTTACTATTTTGTGCTAGAGTTGTATGTCACATAATAAACACAACATCCAGCTGTTTAGTCTATGTATGTATCTCGCCCATATTAAAACTATGCTCAAAATATAATGTTCATGTAGGGGCAGTGCCAAGACGTAGCTCAAAAGAATTAAAAAAAATGGTAGATGAGTTAATGGAAGGCTTCATTGAAATGTGATCGCATGGAATGTAATGATAGCTAGATCTGTGCAAAAGGACATATGATAAAATGCATTTGGAACAACCATACGTAGCTTTCAAAACAGATAAAAGAAACAGATCTAAATATAAATGCAATTTGTACTTGATTCAATGAAAATGCTTTTTTTACTAAACGTCGATCCCACCACTTGAAGATTTGTAGTTAGTTAATGTTGCACTGACATATACACTTAAAGAGGCATGACAACTATGACTCAAAGAGGCATGACAGTTAGAAATGTGAAATGCAAGCAAGGCACATGAATTGTTTAACAGTCTTCCTCAAAGAAACGTGGTCTTAAAGGTTGCAATGATTGCGGGGTATATACAAAATGGATCTATTTAAAAGGCTTTAGAAACCTACAAGGAAATACAAGTTGTGAAAGAATAGACAAGAGATGCAAACTGTGTGACAGAATGCTCCAAATCAAAGCCACGCTCAACAATCATTCTAGCGTCCTCCTTGAATCTACACAACCAATGGTAACCAAATTAAAATGTATAAAACATGCTCATCAAAACAAACCAAATGATTGCAAAGACAACGATCTAGGAGATTGATTGGTGTATGGCTGGGAGAGGTAGAGGGCTTTAAAAAATATATTTTTAGAAAGGCTACACGCCAATCAAGGAACTCGTAGGTGAAATACGATGCAACAAAGTCAATGTACTTAACAGATAATCAATGAAAAGGGATAGCTATCCTACCATTGCCACCCGTTCTTAAAAGAAGATCACCTATTTCTCATTTCCACTGAACTAAAGCCAACTTTGACTCTGTGATTGAATCACCTTGGTAACTATGCATGCAGGCCCAAAAAAAAATACATCATGGAACACCTTTATTGCTATATACATGGATCCAGAATTGTGGCTGAAGCAGTTGGAGGTAGCATAAGCAAATATGGTATTAACGCCTCAACATCCTCACATAGCTGGCAAGAGGAGACGTATGATTCAAACCACACATACCTAGAAGATTTTTCAAGTAACCTACGTAAACCAGAAGGAGGCGTATGACTCTGGTGGTGTTGAAGATTGTCCTCCTATTTCTGATGCCTTTTCTTAAAAAAAAAATGTGCATGGGATTATTACACTAGAGGTTGAAAACTTGATACTGACGCCTTTATATCTAAAATGTTGGTTTGTGGATAGACCAAAAAAATAGCAATGAGAAGAAAGTATAACAGGTGCCACTTTCTCATTAATCAGTCACCTATATTGTGATAAAGGTTGTATCCCTTGAACATTTATGCACATAGCAAATAATTCAAAGATGACAATCTTTTCTTGGTTTTCTAGCAGAAATTATGATGAACATATTCAAGAATGTAGAGCTACTGTCTAATAGAGCTATTGTCTAATAGACGCAAATCAAAAAGTGTTAATTTTCTAGACACATTAACACCATAAATGCAATTATATCTTGCAAAATGGCTGCCTAAAATTGTGCCCAATATGAAACTAAAAATGGCATCAAATAAACATATTCAATCAACTAAATCATATGCTGCATACAATGCAGATGTTGAGTTTTATGAATTCCTACAATGAGATATAATAAGAGATATAATAGCCCTGCAAAATTTCAATCAAACGAACATAAAAGGACAGACTGTGATTAGAGCCCTCCTTCTAGCACCATTTTATGGTGGCTAAATTTGCATTTACCTCAAATATCAAAATCTTTAGAGTTATTAGCAAATGAAGTAAAAAAAACTAAGCAAACCCTATGAAATATTGAATCCTGCTTCATAATGCAATCAAAACAACAAAATATCAAATGAACTAAATGAAAGCATAAGCAAGAATCAAACTCTATCTCATATTGGATTGGTCCTATTGTGGAAAATAACCCTTTCCCAATCCTTTGCTAAGCTCCATGATGAAAATACTATGAATAATGATATGGAATGCTAAGATATGGAGTGGAAAAAATTAGTTCTCCATTGAAGAGAGTGACCTTGCATGATATTGTAGATGAGATACAAAGATTGTGGAGGATTTGATGAAGAAAGAAGCCTTTGATTTATAGATTTTCAATTGCTAAGAGTGATCAAGAGGGAGCAATATGGGATCAAAAACAAGCCAATGAAAAGAGGCCACTTCTCAACTTGTGAGTGGTTGAGGAGTGTGCAATATTTGGGAAATGTGCCCAAGAGGGGGAAATTTCAAATTTGAATTTGAGAGTTAATGCTTAGTTTGAAATTTGCAAGGGACATGTAAGAGACATTAATTGCTTTGTTGGATGTACATTTCCACTTGATTTTGAATTCAAACTTGAGGGAATATTCCTTAAAGATGCCATGTTGATGGAAAATGTTGGATTTAATAAATCAATAAATTGATTTATTTGTGCAAGTGGGAATATCTAGAGGATGTGATGGGTAGTCAGGTTAGTTTAATTAGGATTAGATTAGCTTAATGATGATTATGATGTTTGACCCATTTGACTTGAATATTTTGATTTATTTAAATCAAAAGGGATGGAAGGTGATTTCAGATTTAATTAAATAAAAGGCTTGATTTATTTAATTAAAAGGATGGTGATGTTAGGATCAAGTTGATTTATTTAATATAAGCTGATGACTTTAGGAGATTGATAAATAAACTTGATTTACTTGCTGAATGGATGAATATGACCTAATCGAATGCATTATGCCAAATTTGCGTGTCTAAAGTATGTTATTGCTTACTATTATTCTTTGATAGATTTTTTCCAAGAATTTGTAGCTTGTTCAAAAGCACCTATTTTAGGCTTTTAGCCATAGCAACAAGGTAGTGAATTGTTTGATAAAATGCTTTGGTAGACATGTATGAAAAATGTGTTAGCATAGACAAGGTAGTGAACTATTTGATGGAATGCTTCAACAAAATGTGGTCTCATGGTGATGGAATGCCATGGAAATTCATATTTCTTCCTTGTTTCTATATGGATTGTCATGGCATTCAGTCACCACGAGACCACATTTCTTTGAGGAATTTTATCAAACAATTCACTTCCTTATCTATGCTACCATATTTTTCATACATGTATACCAATGAATTTTATCAAACAATTCATTGCCTTGCTACTATGGCTAAAAGACCAGAATAGGTTCTTTTGAACAAACTATAAATTCTTGGAAAAAATATATCAAAGCATAATATTAAATATGGATTGTCATGGAATTCCAACACCATGGTCTTAGAATGCCATGACAAGCCATTGACAAGCAATAGAAAAAGTCACATAGAAATAACTCATTGCATTATCTATGGCTTGTCATGGCATTCCAATCACCATGGTGCTGCAATGCCATGACAATTTATATTTACTATTATGCTTTGATAGTAAACACCCAATGTTTTCCAACAACCATATACATGCACAATATGATTTCAAGTTGGAAGAAATAGTGGGAGGTTCATGTATGTTTTCCAAAACATAGTGGAAAGAAATAGATAAGCAATCATACATAGAAATAGTTCATTTCCTTGGAATGCCATGACAATCCATATTTACTATTATGCTTTGATAGTAAACACCTAATGTTTTCAACAACCATATACATGCACAATATAATTGCAAGTTAGAAAACATAGTAGGAGGTGAGTATATGTCTACCAAAACATAGTGGAGAGCCAGAGATTAAAAAAAATACGTAGAAACAATTCATTTTCTTGTTTGTGGATCTTGTTGGGGCATTCCAATCACCATGGTGTTGGAATGCCATGATAATTCATACGTACTATTATGCTTTGATAGTAAACACACAATCTTTTCCAACAACCATATACATGCACAATGTGATTGCAAGTTGGAAAACATAGTGAGAGGTGAGTATATGTCTACCAAAACATAATGGTAAGCTATAGATAAGCAATCATACATAGAAACAACTTGTTTCCTTGTTTACGGCTTGTCATGGCATTCCAATGGCCATGGTGTTGTAATGCCATGACAATCCATATTTATTATTATGCTTTGATATTAAACATGACCCAATGTTTTCCAACAACTATATATATGCATCGTATGATTGCATGTTGGAAAACATAGTGTGAGGTGAGTATGTGTCTACCAAAACAAAGTGGCAAGCCATAGATACGCAATCATACATACAAGTAGTTCATTTCCTTCTTTATGGCTTGTCATGGCATTCCAATCACCATGGTGTTGGAATGCCATGACGATCTAGATTTACTAGTATGCTTTGATAGTAAATGTCATCAATGTTTTCCAACAACCATATACATTCATAGTATGATTGCAAGTTGGAAAACATAGTGTGAGGTGAGTATATGCCTGCCAAAACATAGTGGCAAGCCATAGATAAGCAATCATACATAGAAATAGTTAATTTCCTTGTCTATGGCTTCGTATGGCATTCCAATCACCATGAGACCACATTTCTTTGAGGAATTTTATAAACAATTCACTGCCTTATCTATGCTACTGCTTACTATTATGCTTACTATTATGATTTCATAGACAAGTTAGTAAACTGTTTGAAAAAATACCTCAAACAAATGTGGTCGTATGGAATTCCACGACAAAAAATGCAATTGGAAGCTACAATTATACTCTAGAATGAAGAAATTAATATCTTTGAGAATAGTACTTGGTTGCACACATGGAGATCCCTATAGTTGTGGGTATGGTTATTAGTTATGCAATGTGAAGTAACTGCATAACTGCTTAGGTTGACTTTGTAAAAAAATATATTGTAATTTAAATTTTGTCATCTTTCACATCTACTTATTAGTTATGCAATATGAAGTAATGCTTTGAGTTTGAAACATGTGCAATGCAATGAAATGGAAAACTTTGGATGTTTATAAAATTGCAACCCACATCACAACATACCAAAACCCTTGTGTTTTTAAGCCAATAAATGTACATGTTACAAATAGAAGGAACACCAATTTCTTTACATTATCGACAATAATGAATAAACTTATTGAAAGTGGTGAAATAGAGAGTGTTAATGGTTCTTCGAAAACATTAGGTGTTTATAAGACGGTGTCTTTCATTACATTGCTAAGGTATAAATACCAAAAACTTTTCAAAAAATTCATATTGTTTTGTAAAATTCTAAGATGCAAAACACTGGGTTTTACAAAACCTGCAACTCACTTAATTTTTGAAAACCATTTACAAACAATAACCCTCATAATTTTTGAAAACCCTTTACAACTAACAATCCAAAGAGTTAGAAACCAATCACCTCACTTTGGATTTTTTTCATCTCGCCCTGCTCTCCAACCTTTCACTTTCAACCTATAGAATAAAAAAGCTAACAACACACATTGTTAATGGTTGTGGGAAAACAATGAGTGTTTACAAAACGGTGCCTATCATTACATTCCTATAGTCTAACTAACAAAATCTTTTCAAGACATTCATACGTTTTTGTAAAATTCCATGTTGAAAAACACTAGGTTTTCCAAAACTTGCAACCCACTTAACATTTGAAAATTGTTTATAAAAAACAACCAAAATGATGTTTTACAACCCTTGAGAAGTAACAAGCCATCCAAGTAAAAATACCTCTCCTCACTTCTCTTATTTTTTCCTCCCCCCACCTGCAACTTCACTCTCCAACATTTCACTTTCAAGCTATAGAATAAAAAAGCCAACAACATAGAGTGTTAATGGTTATTGGAAAACTTTGGGTGTTTATAAAATGGTCTGAATTTCAATACATTCCTACGGTCTTAATAAAAAAATATTTTTGAGATATTCATATAGTTTTCCAAAACTCTAGGTTGCAAAACAATGAGATTTACAAAACCTACAACCCACAAAATGTTTTAAAAATCTTTGAAAACAACAACCCATTGAAACCTAAGTAATAACCCATTAAAACCTAAGTAACAACCCAAACAATTACAAACCCCTCACCTCAATTCCATTGGCTTTTCATCTCCAACTCCACCCTCTTCCTCTCCAACTTTTTGCTTCCAACCTGTAGAATGAGAAAATCAACACAAAGGTTTTTCCAATAATAGTACTTGTTAAAATTTAAAACACATTTCTTAATCATGCTAGCCCCCCTTCCTACTCGTAGTGAAGGGATAGCTTCTCACGCAAGGAAAAAAATAATGACATAATTCAACACACGAGAAAAATGAGCTAACATTGCCATTAAATCCTCAATTTATCATTTGTTCGGTGGATCCTTCGCGAGGTTGTGTCATCATGTTATGTATGTTTCTATGTATGTTGTTATGTATGTTTCTATGCATTTTTCTATGCACATAGGTGTGTTTTGTCGGGAGATTAGCTGCATCCCAAATATATTGTAATGTTTCATGTTATAAAATTAGGGCATCTATAGAAACATTTATAACTCAACATTGAAATACTTAATGTGTCATTATAAAATTGAGGTCAATGAAGAGATTTTGATGATTCTTGATATTTATAACTACTTTTATCATGAAATATTACTAAATTGAGGGTGATTTTCATGATTCGTAGTATTTATGGGTGATTTTGATGATTGATAGTATTGATGGATATTGTATCATGAGAAATTTTAGAACTAAGATATGAAAAAAAAAAAAAATGAAAAAAAAAAAAGTATCCTTACTTGAGATCTTTGGTTATTCATACCATTTATAATTAAATAAAAATTGTGATTTCCAACTGTTTATTTTTCACATTGTAATTAGACATTATATTTTAGTGAACTTCAATATTTTATTAACATTTTATTGTTTTGATTTTCAATTTAATTTTTAAAATTTATATTTATTTAATCAAAAACATAAAAATTCATTTAAAATTTTAAAATTTATAATTTAAAGATGGTTTGAGTTTATTTTATTATTAAATTTTTAAAGAAGTTGATTTAGGCAATAAGAAGAGCATTTTTTTTTTAATAAGTATTTTCTTTTAATTTTTGCAACTTGTGGGTCCTAAATTCACTATTAATTTGACATCTCCTAATATAGGGATAAGAATTGAGAAATATTGATTCTACCAAATTCACTCAAAATACATTTTAAAACTAAGAGGAATATGTTTTTGGTGAAGAATTTAAATGTTCTTGTAATTTTTGCTATTTATAGGTATGAGACCCACTATTATTTTGACATCTCCTAATTTAGTGATAAAAATTTAAAATTATTGATTCTACCAAATTTACCCAAAATATATTTCAAAAATAAGAGGAACATGTTTTTTGTGAAGAAGATAAGTATTCTTGTAATTTTTGTAATTTGTAGATGAGATCCACTAATATTTTGACATCTTCCAGTTTAATGATAAGAATCAAGACGTATCATCTCTGCCAAACTTACTTTAAATATATTTCCAAGTCACGAGAAAAAATATCAAAAAATAATATCATTTTACAATTCCCAAAATCACAAAATCTAAAACTTTGTTCTAATTAGGGTTTGGTATCATTTTGCCTAAAATTAGGATTTGGTATCATTATGCCTAATATGTATATATACCCCTATTGTACCTAATGCATTACTTTGTAACATAGAAAGTTCTTTTTGTGATTTACCTGTAAGGAAAAGGAGGAAAGAAGTGATTACTTGGTGAGAATAGTTTTTTCTGATAGCTTGCAAGGAAATGGAGAACACAACCAATTTATAATTCAAAGATGGTTTGAATTTATTTTATTATTAAATTTTTAAAGAAGATGATTTAGGCAATAAGAAGAGCATTTTTTTTTTGAAAAATAAGTATTCTTGTATTTTTTGCAACTTGTCGATCCTAGATTCACTATTAATTTGACATCTCCTAATTTAGGGATAAGAATTGAGAAATATTGATTCTACCAAATTTCCTCAAAATACATTTTAAAAATAAGAGGAATATATTTTTTTTTTGTGAAAAAGTTAAATATTCTTGTAATTTTTGCAATTCGTTATGAGACCCACTATTATTTTGACATCTCCTTAATTTAGTGCTAAAAATTTAGAATTATTGATTATACCAAATTTACCCAAAATATATTTCAAAAATAAGAGGAACATGTTTTTTGTGAAGAAGATATGTATTCTTGAAACTTTTGCAATTTGTAGATGAGATCTACTAATATTTTGACATTTGCTAATTTAGTGATAAGAACCAAGAAGTATCAATTCTGCCAATTTTACTTTAAATATATTTCCAAATCATGAGAAAAAAATATCAAAAAATAATATCATTTTACAAATAACATCATTCCCGAAAATACAAAATCTGAAACTTTGTTCTAATCATTTTACCTGAAATTAGGGTTTGGTATCATTATACCTAATATTAGGGTTTGGTATCATTATGCCTAATATGTATATATACCCCCTATTGTACCTAATGCATTTCTTGTAACATAGGAAAAGTTCTTTTTGTGATTTACCTGTAAGGAAAAGGAGGAAAGAAGCGATTACTTGGCGAGAATAGTTTTTCTGATAGCTTGCAAGGAAATGGAAAACACGGCCAATTTAAAATCGTGGTTGGTAATGACTCTCTGTATTGTTGGATTTATTATTGCTGGCTCAACAATGCAGGATCACGGTCATGCAGTTGGTGCTGACATATCTTTGAAGAACAAGACTTTTTCTTTTCGAGAATCATTACGAGTAAGAAATGGTATGTGGTATGGTAGAATGATAGGTCATAGTCAAATATTCTTAAAAGAGAAAAATCTTTTTTTTAGCTGCATGTATATTTATTTTTTAGGATATGGGCTCTATTAAACACTGGTAGATTTATTATTTTCATTAGTTTATAACTCATATTTGATATGAATAGATCTTTGTTTTTTATCAGGATAAAGAGATTCTTTTCTTGAAGGTAAAAGATATTATTATTTTTGTTCATGAATAGACTGTTTGGAAAGGGCTTAAATTTTCTAGAACATCTTCTATTTATTTTTTTAAATAACTCTCTCACAGTAACCTTACAGGTGGAAAGCACAAATCGCTGTATTACTTAGATGTTTTGATTGCGCTCTTTCCTTGTAAATAAATAGCTTAGATATCTTGCTTGGCCCTCTCCCTGAAACATATGATATAAAAATCTAATTGTTTAGGATGGTGCAAGCAGGTCCAAAGCCCTGGGTAGGAACTGCAGGGCGGGTGTGCAGAGGATCTGATGGCACCAAATGTCAGTTCTCCAGCTGTGGGAAAGGGCATCTCCTGCCCAAGTGTGCCATTGGATTCGCAAGAGGTGTGAGAGGTGGGCGGAAAGGGCTCTCCTACACTGTTAACAGATCTGATGACAATCCCAACAACCCTGCTCCTGGTACATTGCGTTATGCGGTGAGCCTCTACTCTGCCAGCCCTAGAGGAGTATGGATCACCTTCTCTAATGACATGACAATTCGTTTACAAAAAATGTTGCATGTCTTCAGCAACACAACAATAGATGGCAGAGGAGTGAGGGTAATCATCACTGGATATTCAATTGGTTTGAACAGAGTTGAGAATGTTATTCTTCATAACATTCAGGTCAGCGGCACCAACTTTGATACAGTTCATATCTTTGAGTCCAGAAAGGTCTGGGTGGATCACCTCACTTCGTTTGATGGCATGGAGGGTCTGGTATCTGCGGTTCAGGGCTCTACTGACATTACCATTTCAAATTGTCGTCTATCTCATAATCACTACAATATGTTGTTGGGGGCCCAAGATTCAGATACGATTGACCAGCAAATGCGAGTTACTGTATATAGGAACTGGTTTAAAGATACAGACCAGCGCAATCCTCACTGCAGGTAAGTTTCTGCTAATATTAACAATGGAAAAAGGAATTTTTTGACTTAATGAATGTATATATATTTTTATAACTATTTTCTCTCCTTTCCGTTCAGATGGGGATATTGTCATGTGGTGAACAATCTGTATGGAAATTGGGGGTTGTATGCGATTGGGGCACGAGTGCATGCACAGATATATTCAGAGAAGAATGTGTTTGTACCTGGGGGAGACCTTGAAGTAACTGAGTGGTACCCAGGCTATGAATCTAAGTGGGACACTACACCAAAAATCCAGTCCAACGGTGACCTACTGCTATCTGGGGCTACGTTTCACCAATTCCTGTACAATGGACGTGTTGTTGCTCCTCCTTACAGAAACCGTAGGCAATATCCTC
The DNA here is from genome assembly GCA_007258455.2 of Sequoia sempervirens. Lineage (NCBI taxonomy): Eukaryota > Viridiplantae > Streptophyta > Pinopsida > Cupressales > Cupressaceae > Sequoia > Sequoia sempervirens. Next base: position 38,883 of record VDFB02114143.1, read on the forward strand.
CTGTAATTAACACAGGAAGACTGCCACGTCTTGTTGCTTACTGCTCTGGAGTTCTTGTGCAAGGAAGCGTTCGTTCATGCTTTCTTCATGGATAAACAAGAGTCATTGTTTCCTGAGTTTGCTGTCAAAAAAGTTTATGCTGTAATTATATGTATGCATGATATTTATGTTGTTTCATGTCACTGCAATCTGACATAGTTGCAGATGCACAAAGTTTGTTGTTTCCAGAACTATGCATAGCTCTCTTTACTATGCATCTCTTTTTTATGACAATAAAATAACGTACGCGTGTTACAATCTAAACAGATGTATCTGTGTCTCTTTCTGCAGTGCTTAAGGTTTTAGTTGGGATTATCACTTCGAATTATTCTTTAATTTTATGAAAAAATATATATAAACATTGTGTTAAAAGATTAACTTAAAACAGGGGGGGGGGGAGAGCAGAGAGCATAACCCACGAGGGAAAGAATAAAAAATTAAATAAAAAGAGAAGAGTAAAAAAAGAGAGAAGACATACCTCTAAGAACACTAACCAGCCAAGACAACACAACCCCAATGAAAATTTAAAAATAAAGAGAAAGGAACAAAGGATAAAGGAAAAATATAAAATAAATAAAAGCACAAGAGGGAGCAAGCCACAATGGCAACAGAATTCAAAAATGCAGAATAAATTATAACAATAACCAAAAAAGCTAACACAAACAAGCTTTTATCCCTAATAAAAGCAAAGAAGATATCTTATCTTCAGGCAAGCCACAACGCTGATATCTTACATGATCGGGTTGTTAAGTCAGCCCTCGCAGAGCACTCCTCCTCAACCAAGCATCACATCTGTCTTGAGAACACCCAAATCTTATGCAAAGAAGACAATTTTCACAAAAGGAAGCTCAAAGAAGCCATTCAAATCTTCAATCACCCCACCAACCTTAATCGCGATGAAGGTTGGAACCTTAGCCTCTCTTGGCATCCTCTTCTTTCCAACCTCTTAAACCGCCATTGAGCCCATCTGTACCCCCTTCCCTTTCTCTTTCTTTCGTCCTTTGCCTCTCTTTTGGTTATTTATTTCTTCCTCTGCCTCTCTTGAGGTTTTTATTTATATTCTTACTTATTTTTCTGTCTCTTCTTTCCTTAATGATTTATTTCTTTGCATTTACTTCTTTTTCCTTTCCTTCCACAGTTGTTGCTTTGTTCTTTATTTCCATGGCTCATTTTTTCCTTGTTGTATTCATTTGCTTTTATCCTTTTCTTATTTAATTATTTTCTTATTTTGATTTGTGTGATTTATTGTCATTTATTTCTTATCTCTCTCGCTATATATATTTCTATATATATAGTTATATTTAACTTTGTTCTTCTTTCTTTATTTTCTTGGTTCTCTTTCTAAGTCTCTTATCTTCAGGCATTGTTTCATTACTCTCTTTATCTTAGATCTTTTTCTTTGTATTCTATATGTTTTCACTTATCTCTTTTCTTATATAAATATTGGTGATTGTTTCTTTTGGTAATATGTATTTCTCTTTCTTTCTTAATTGTATGTATTCTCCGTCTTATAAATATAAATGTTATTTCTCTTTCTTATATTTTTCTTTCATTTATATATTTAACTTTGTTGCATTGCTCTACATTCTTTATTTTCTTGGTAGGACTCTTTTTGAATTTTCCTTAATTTTGTTGTAGCGTTCTTAGTTTTGGCCATTTAGTGTTACATTTGATTGTCTTATTTCATTTATTGATTTATTTCCTTACATTCGCTTCTTTCTTTCTTCCTTTCTTATCCCTCTGCTTTATTATTTTAGCTTCATTGCTTCAAATATTTTTAGCCTTCATTCTCTCATCTCTATTTCCTTGCATTCTTTTTATTTTTCATTTTTTTCCTTTTCTATAAAAAAATTTTACTTCGTGGTTTTGGTTTTTCTTGTTTTTCTTAGTTCTCTTTCTATGTTTTTATTATTTGCTTCTAATTTTTTTTTTTTTTTCTTACTTAGATTTTTGTGTTTGTGTTAGATTTTTTTATCATATATATATAAATATAAATATATATAGCTCTTATAGATGACTAATTGTCTTGATTGCTTATTCTCATCCTTTAACATATGCATGCATTCTTTTATTGACGTTGCCTCTTTTCTTTTTGCTTATTTGGTTAGTTATTGTTATAATTTATTCTCCATTTTTGAATTCTCGCCTCTTCATTGCCATTGTGGCTTGCTCCCTCTTGTGCTTTTATTTATTTTATATTTTTCCTTTATCTTTTGTTCCTTTCTCTTTATTTTTAAATTTTCATTGGGGTTGTGTTGTCTTGGCTGGTTAGTGTTCTTAGAGGTATGTCTTCTCTCTTTTTTTACTCTTCTCTTTTTATTTAATTTTTTATTCTTTCCCTCGTGGGTTGTGCTCTTCCCTCTCTCCCCCCCTGTTGTTGTCTATTTATCTTCGTCTCTAGCTAGTCTGCAACTATCATTTTCTCATCCTTTTTCAGCTCTCCATCCTGATGATGGATCACAGAGTGTGATCCGAAACATTGATGAAAAAAATTAGAACACAATCGAATCTAGAAACAAAAAAACTAATTTCATATGGATTGTGGAAATCTTATTGCATTGATTAAAAATATATATTTTTAATTAATTAATATATTAAGTATTAATTCATTGTTTAGTTTGGTTGTGTTTTTAACAAATTAATTTTTTTTATAAATATTTTAATATAATAAGTAAAAATGATATTTTTAAGGATTTAAAATTTTTCACAAGAAAACTTAAAGATAATTAAACTTTTAGATATAAAATCAGCAGAAAAATTAATTAACAAATTTTATTTGTTTATATTTATCCATATTATATGAATAGTTGTATTTAAACTTTGAATAGATTTTGTATGAAATCTCAAATAAACATTAGTTATTAGTTTTTGTTTTTTATTAGATAAGCAAGGAAAGGGTCTTGATCCCATGGTTACAAAGCTAAAGCAACAAACAGAGAAATAGGCTAGGGAGAACAGCACCAACCCCAAATAGAAAACAACATCAAAATGGCACACGGGACAAATAACCAAAATTGCAAACACAGAACCATCATCAACATAATAAAAAACAAAATCCCCAAATTGATCCCCAAAATAGTGCACAGACCATTATGAGATAAACTAAAGTCTAGCAGGTACAAAACCATAACATTGCTATCATGATATAGTATGAGATAATAAAACTAAGCACTAGTAGATTAAGAGCAGCCATAAAATCGGACTAGAAAGATAAATCCACTAGATGAGAAAGATAAGTCTTGAGGCCACACCTAGCTTGGCACGATGCATGATTCCATTGGTAACCTTCATAATCTTCCACCACATGATTCCACCTCATAACTAACTGAACAAGCCAAACAACCATCCACAATGCATCAACATCATACCCAATCACCAAAACCTCCCCAAGGGTGGACAAAACAACTCGAAATTCCACCCAGAAAATGCAAATTTCAAAATATTTTGAAACCAACAGATCATAAGGCAAACATCTCACAACACTCTTAACTCTTAGAGATTCCAAATAAAATCTTAACACAACAAAAGAGTTGAAGAAACACATGCTCCCCATCATCCAACTTACCTCTCTACCTCTATAGAAGAAGTTACTATAATAACTCTGTCCACTACAGCAAAGAGTCTCCAACATACCCAAACTCCACCTCACTAGGAGTGGTCTCTACCTCAATTGGAGTTGTAAGGGAGAAGACTTGTTGAAGAAGCATAAGCAGCCCAACCCACTCTCAGAACCCTTCTCCACCTCCATAGGAGAGGTCTCCACCTCAAAAGGAGAGGACTCCACCTCAATAGGAGACACCATCTAAAGAGCCTAGAAGGTAGCACACGCCCCTGTAGAGAAAATACACATAGTAACCATAGGCAACAAGAGCACCTAGTCCTTCAATAGGAACTTAGGAACCAGTCACACCAACAGAGACATATGCAAACCTTGCAAATGCAAAGTAGATATACCAAAAAAGAAACCCACAAAGGCATCCTCAAGCAACAAGAACAACTTCCCTGAAAAAACTTTCAAACCAGCCCCAACACGAGTCTGAGCAACTAGTGATTCAGCTAACAAAGCCCTAAAACGCTTAAAATTCATAAACTCATAAACCACCTCTTCAAAAATAGACAACAACTGTGTGTTCCCAGCACCATTGAAGAACATCATTAACAAAGAAGGTTGTGGAGCCAGAGTGTAGTCAAGGGGGCACCCTTAGAGCAAGGAGGACATTGAAGATTTCCTCATACACCATATTCATCTCTTCACAAATAGCCTGCGAAACAACATTAACCTTAACCAAGACAGAGCACCATCCAAGCACAAAAACAAGGAACCCAGAAATAAGGGAGTCCACAACTCCCTTGAGGACCGACTGCAAAGCTAATAAACCAGGGAAGAGACCCCTCCACCATCCGACCCCAAACACCAATTAAACAACAGATTCCATGATCAAGGGATTCAACCCGAGGCACAAACCAAGCCATAATGAAGAGCAGGGTCTCCACAACCACCCGAGGAAAAAACAAGAAAAACCCCAAATCCTCAAATCAACAGAGAAAGAGGACGAACCCGGAAAGGAACAAGACACAGGGAGCCACCTTCCAAGTGACAACACCGAGGGGATAAAGGAAAATCTCATTGCAAACAAGCCCGGATAGGGTAGGAACCACAGTCTCGAAGGCCAAAGAACATCCACAAAACTGACAAAGGATTTAAAAGGCTGGGTGAAATCACCCCTCAAGCTCTCCGAAGAAAGCAGCCTCTACGGAGCACTCCCAATCCAAGAACCAGTGACGAACTCAAAGCACCAGAACCCGAGCCAGACCAGGCTCAAACAAGCAGGGCAGTAACCAGACACACGATTCCAAGAAAAATGCCTAGCCAGAGAGAGGCTTAAAGACAGAGAAGAAGAACGAAGAAGGAACGCACAAGGCAGAACCATAGCCAAAACCAGCGCTAGGAGAGAGAACTACACAAAACGGACCAAGAGGATAGCTACATACGCAGGAAAGGGCCCATTGCCAGCTCGAGAACCCACAGTTCAACCAACCACAACTTGCCTGATGAATAGAGCCTCTACTGACCACAAACCAAAACACAAGGCCAACACTAACCACAGACAGGAGCCAACAACAAGACACCAGCGTCCACAAATCAGAACACAACGAAAAAGGAAGCCCCAGAGCAAAGGGGCGACTAGAGGAACGCCAAACACAAGTATGACATTCCAAGATGAAGTTGGCAGCCTCCAAGCAGCCCCGTACCACCATCATCGTTCTCTGAATCAGACAATCCATCCTCAGAGCTATCAAAAAAGTTCAAACGCCCTTTCCGGCTTACATTCACACACCCGCACAGGAGTCATTCTCTCTTGAGAAGTGTTATGTTAATGCATTAATTATTAGTTTTTGTTAAGGAAATTATAGTTATAATTTCTCTTTCTCATTGTCAATTTTATAACAAAACATTTTTGAAAAATTATTTCTCTTCTGTATAATTGGCAGGGAAATTTCACCCGATAAGAACCATTAATGCGCTTGCGTTACAGTAATGCAGTAATAGTGACAAATGAAAAGGGAAATATCGCTTGCTGGGCTGAACGCTTGGTAAAACTGGATCCTATGGATAAAAAAAAAGAATGGATTTTCCTGATTCAAACAAGAGATTTAGTGGTTCTGGGTTTATTGTTGTCGCCATTATATTGAAATTCACCGATGTGGTTTTTCTTCAGAAAGGAGACAGATTTGTTCAGCAAGCTATCCAAGGGCCAATCTCTCAAGGCCAAATTACCAGTAGCCTCTCATCTACAATTTTAGAGGATTGAATACTCTACAACATTCGGAAGTGCTGGATGATTCCATGCACTTTTAAATTTTTAGGTCCTCCCAACAGGCAAGATTAAGGTGATTTTCCTCTGTATTTTTTGGATGGTTTGGGAAGGGCCATTATCACCCACTTCTTCGGCATTCAATTCAAGCTCCTCTCTAACTAGTCTCTCTCGCTCTGCCGGACACCCACTTTGTCGTTCCAAAGTTTTTTTTTTTTCCTCTGATCGATCTGTCATGCAACACGTTTGGATTTAAGTTTATTTGCTTTGCGTGAATGGATGTTTTAGGAGGGCTTATGAACCACATTCTTCATAATCCCTTTTACGTCCCTTTTTATTTTAGGGCGTTTAAATCGCAGATTCATTAGGTTTAGTTTTTTCATTTATGCTCTGCAGATTCACTGTCTTTGTGCTACCGAGAGTTGAAGGAATATATCTTCTCTTTACGATATTGTTATGGCATGAACCAGTACTCAAATCCTGGATTTCATCCGTGCTTGTATCAGTTAGCATTTGGTGGTCATAGCCATACTTTCTTTGCTTTTCCAACACTATATTAACTTTTGTGGGAAGGTATGTAATCCCGTTTAAATTGCTTAAAGCAGTGCTCCTTAGAAAATGGGCATTTTGGCATTCCTGTTATTAATTCATTTTCTCCTTATATTTATTAAATAATAATAAATTCTCCTTATTTCTCTTTTTTTCCCTATAATAAATAGATTCTTATTTATTTAATTATTCATTTTCCTATTTTTTTTTTTTATAATTAGATAATTATTATTAATTATTTCATTATTCATTACTTTTTTCTTCCATAATAAAATTAATTCTATTTATTTAATTATTTTCCACCTTTCTCTCCACT
>VDFB02114144.1:0-46044 GCA_007258455.2 Sequoia sempervirens
GTATACCCGACTAATTCTCATCATTGCAGGAGGGAGAGAAGAGACCTCAACTTCCTCCTCCTTCTTTCCTTTTCTAGATGCACTCCCAGCATGCCCGCTTGGGGTTTTGACTGCCAACAACAACATAGAGATCACCTCCTCATCTGAGGGCAAGCCCTCATTCAGTAGTGCCAAGTATTGAGCATAAGAAGAATCACTCTCTGAATCATCATTGCTAGAGGAGGTGCTTGTAAGGTTGATTAGAGAGTGTTGGCATCTGTAGGAGCCATGCTCATACCTCACTTTCCGCTTTGACCTAGTCAGAGATTGCACTAGACATTTTCCTTTGTCACCTTCTTCTTTGACAACACCACCCTGGAATTGCAATTGGAAATTGCATCTACTTGGCGCCAATCTAGGCTTAGAAGAAGTACCCACTTCCATAGTAGGAGTAACTTCTTGTGAGTCCAGGCCGTACCTTTGTGAATTCAAATGAACCAACTTTCTTATTGGTTCACTCATCTTTCTCTCTTAATAATTTCTCACACTAGAAAACATTTAACTGTTGCGTGATAATGACACAAATAACAACCACCTCCACTGTATTTATTGGGTGAAACAATAGTGTTCACACTTAGTGTTCATCACACATGCATAACTCTGGCATCCCGTTGGCAAATGTATTGGCACCATTTAATTTCCATTTTCATGGAGATCTATTGATTATTCTTCATGATTATTTGCATTTGCATCTTCACACGAGTTTAGATCAACTCAATTGCTCTGCAAAATGTTAGCCATTAATGCAAGCTAGTTGTGTAGAGTAGAAATGACCATTAGGTGTCACTTTCCAGCTTTGAATGTGATCCATTGATCTTTTGTCTTGATGGATGATCGAATGACTAGCTTGTGTTTGACCTCCTTTGATTTCCAGTGGTGCTTCACTGAAATATTTTCAACCAATCGTTCCTATCCATATCAGATGACACCTTCATTGTATATGGGGTCCATAGCCTGAGCGAGTGAGAGACAGGTGTCGAGATCTCGTTGATCTCACTGGTTTTAACCATCGATCACTTCCATTCAGTGAGCCAGTGGGGAATGGCAAGGATCATTCCGCCCAGTTGATCTCGACTGTTTGTTAAAGATGCCAGGACATGGAATCGGTAGTGGGAGTGGGTCCTGCATTGTACCTAGGACACATGTTAGCTTCTCACTAACCTCACTGCATTTATCTGGCATCTACTTAACTCCCACAGATTGGTGGGGTACGAATTAGATCTTATCCTTGATCTTTGAATATTGAAAACTGCATAATATGTGATGTTAGCATTAAATGGACAAGACTTGGCCCAACCGATGGTGACATGACTGCAGGGTTAGTGACTTAATCCTTAAGTCACCGGTTAACATTTGAAACCCAACTTTAGGAAAGATTTGACATGGTGGAAATGGATGACCGGTTGCTCAAAAAAATGGGGCTGGTAAGCAAACGTGCCGAATGGCTCAAAGGATCACTTAAGAAACTAATGACTGACTGAATAGGTCAACATGAAAATACAACATTGGCACACTTTCTTGATTAAAAACCCTACTCACTTGGGGACAAGGGTTTAGAATGGAAGCCAGGCTCATGAAAATTGAGTTGAATTTTTTTAGAATTTCACAAGCTCCATTAGATAACATGGCTTATTTTGGGGAGTTTGTTCACCCCTCCAGTCGGAAAAGCAAAAACAATAAGAAAGGCAATGAAAAAAAATGACGAGTCCCTTGGTGAAAACCGAAAGACACCTTTGGACAATGAAAAAGCAAAAAATAAGGATGCATCCAAAGGTGAAAACCTCTTTGAGGCGCCCAAGGATGGAGGGTTGAACATTCTCCCCGTTTCTCAAGAAAAGTCACCAGTGTTGGTTGAGGAATCTATGGAGATCAACATAGGCACTAAAGATAATCCTTGGTTAATCTATTTTGCAGCATCTTCGATAGAAACAAAGTAACCTGAATTTCATAATTTCTTCACAGAAAGATAGATTAACTTTGCATGGTCATATTTTGACATGCCTGGACTAGATCCTAACTTGGTATTACATCATTTTCCATTACAACCAAGTGTTAAACCTATGAAGTAGAAATTAAGGAAAATGCACCTGCAAATTGCTTTATTAGTCAAAGATGAACTAAAGAAACTGTTGGATGTCAGCTTTATCAGATCAGTTGACTATGAAGAATGGATTTCCAATATCATACCAGTGACAAAGCCAATAGGGGTAATCCACATATGTATAGACTTCTAAGATATAAACAAAGCTTATCCTAAGGATGACTTTCCTTTGCCAAATATTGACATGATTGTGGACCTAACAACAAGATATGAAATGTTATCTCTCATGGATAGTTTCTCAAGATACAATCAAATCAGAATCACACCTGAAGACCAACATAATACAACTTTCACTTGTCTATGGGGAACTTATTGTTGGAACTTCATGCCCTTTGGACTTAAAAATGCCAGAGCAACATATCAACATGCCATGACAACCATTTTCCATGATCTCATACACACTCTCATGGAAGACTATGTGGATGATCTGATAGCTAAATCATTGACAAGGGCTGATCACTTATGGGTCCTAGATAAGATTTTTCAAGGACTAGAAGAATACAAAGTGAGGCTAAATCCTAAAAAATGTGTATTTGGTGTGTAATCAGGAAAACTTCTAGGATACATTATTTCTAGACGAGGCATTGAAGTGGACCCAACAAAAGTAAAAGTTATAATGGACATGCCTCCACCGGCCAACATAAGTCAACTAAAGACACTACAAGGGAGACTGCAATCTATCAGATGATTCATAGCCTAGTTAGTAGAAAAAATACATCCCTTCCAACATCTACTTAGAAAAGAGGTACCATTTGTATGGACAGGTAAATTCCAAGAAGCTTTTCAATAGATCAAGGATTACCTACTTACACCACTAGTGTTAATGCCGGCTACTGATGGATGAAATTTGATACTCTACATTTCAACAACCACATAAGCACTATGAGTCTTACTTGTACAAAATGATAATGAGGGTCATGAAAGGGCAGTCTATTATATCAGCTGCACTTTGGTAGGTTATGAGCTAAATTATAGTCCCATAGAACATGCTTGTCTTCCAGTAGTTTTTGCTAATAAAAAACTTAGGCACTACATGTTAAACCGCCAAACAATGTTGGTCAAGAAGATAGATCCTTTGAAGTATTTCCTTAGTAAAGCAACATTAACAAGATGACTGGCTAAATGGGTAATGGTACTTAGTGAATATGATAGCCAGTAGGTAGAAAGAAAAGCTATAAAAGGACAAGTTATTGCTGACCAACTGGCAGACACACCAATTAAGGCAAATCATCCTCTAGTTTCAGATTTTCTTGATGAATTCATATTCACTCTTGACACAGGAATGACATGGAAGTTATACTTTGATGTGTTCCATACAAATCATGGTTCAGGGGCTGGCATATTGTTTATCACACCACAGGGTGACACTATTCCTAAGTCATTCAGAATTGCTTTTCCATGCACCAATAATATAGAAGAATATGAGGCTCTTGTAACATGATTACGAATGACAATCAAATGGAAGATTAAGCATCTACCAGTTTATAGGGATTCTCAGCTGGTAATCTGACAAGTTAATGATGAATATGAAACCAAAGATGAAAAACTCACCCCATACAAGCGGATGACAAATAGTTTCAAACAATATTTTGACAACATCATCTTTCATCAAATACCTTACATTTAGAATAGGGCAACAAACACCATGGAAACCATTGGTTCACTCTCGGACATACCTAGTAACATGCCTAAATTCATTTTTGGTAGAACAAATTTTGGTCCCTTCCTTTGACGTCCTAGATTTGAAGATGGTGTGTGAACTTGCTAGTTCCAATTACCCATGGTAGAAAGATATATATGACTACCTCCATGCCGAAATCCTACCCCTTGACCTCTTAAACAACCAACATAGGAAATTTATCCGTAAGTCTTCCAAGTATACCATCATTGAAGATACCCTTTGTAGACGTGCCTTAGACAACACCTTGTTGAGATGTCTCAATACTGAAGAAGCACAAGCGACCTTGCATGGGGTACATGAGGGTATATGTGGATCCCACTCTAGTGGTCCCACTTTATCCAAAAAGATTATGAGACTGAGCTATTATTGGCCTACAATGGAAAAGGGCTCATACATCTTTGTCAAGAAATGTTGACAGTGCCATATTCATAGACTTGATAGACATACCAGCATAGGAGCTTTGTCCAATAATGTCACCATGTCCCTTTTCCCAATGGGGACTCAATCTCATTGGTAAGATACATCCTACATCCTCCAACGATCATGAATTCATCATTACTGTGACTAAATACTTTACCAAGTGGATTGAAGCCATTCCTATGACCTACATTACCAACACACATATTTCTAAGTTCATCCTTAACTATATCATTTTTCGATATGGCGTTTCTCAATCCATAATCACGAATAATGGCCGACCATTTAAAAACCAATAATTTTTTCACCTCTGCGAAGAATTCCATATCCATCACCAGTTTTCTACTCCATATTACCCACAGGGTAATGACTAAGTTGAGGCATCTAACAAAACAATCCTCAAAATACTTAAGAAGATTGTCAATGATGTTGGTCATGATTAGCATTTACAACTTAACCCTACCCTATGGGCTTACTACACAAGCATCCACACTCCTGATGGTGCCACTCCATATTCCTTGGTATTCGGTTCTAAGGCCATCTTGTCTATTAAGGTCGAGATTCCTTCCTTGAGGGTATCTCTGAAAGGGCATATTGATGATAAAGAGTACCGTGTGTTAAGAATACATGAGCTATAGTTCCTGGATGAATGAAGACAAAAGGAACTAGATCACCTTCAAGCATATCAAAATCGTCTTCGTTGTAGCTATAACAGGAAAGTATTGAATTGAAATTTTGACATTGGTGACCTAGTTTTAATGGGAAATCCAAAGAATCAAACAGAAAGAGAAAAACTAGGAAAGTTTGAGCCAAAATGGATAGGAGCTTATACTATCACAAAATCCTTTGGATCAGGAGCATACCAACTCTCTACTCTTGAAGGAGAACCACTACCAGCGCCAATCAACAACCTTCATCTAAAGAGGTTCTACACATAGCTTTTGAGAGCCTTGTCTTAATCACCAAAAATAAATTAAAAATGAAAAATTAAAAAAAATTGTTACCTAGGTCAAAACCTAGCAAACATGCATCTTGGTAACATCAAAAAAATTGAAAAATAAAGAAAATAGTAAAGAGAAATAATTTGTTCAATAGTGAAAACCACTTCATTGGCGCTTTGGATAAGTACCATGGTGAAAACCTAGAAAATAGGTGCCATGTGTAGTCGACTATGCTCTTTTGTCTACCATCATTCCAATTTGACTTTCATATCAAATCACCCATAATAAATGGTTATCCTTTCCACAACTTGGAACGATTAACATTGAGCACACTTACATCCCCATTCCATCCTATTCATAATAAATTGGTCTTATACCTAATTGGGGGTAGGCACTTGAATTATGTCATTTGGTTCTTATAGTGGTTGTTCTGAGGATGTAAAAACATTAAAAAAATCCAAAACCATCACAAAATGTCCTAAAAAAAATCCAAAAACATCATAAAACTTCAAAAAGACAAAAAAATCAAAACATGTCAAAAACCAAAAAAACATCCAAATAACTTTCAAAAACCCAAAAACAGAGTCAGAGTCAGTCTCACCAATCATTCTTTGTCATTGTCAAACTATGTTGCCTTTGCAACTGGATGTAGGCAAGGCCATCTGTTGATGTACCCCTGAGGCATTAGGTCAATCCTTTAGGTTTTTCAAATAAACAATGAAATCATGACTCAGTCTTTTATAAGTAAAAGAAAGTCAATAGTCATGTCGAACTATGAGGTCTCTGCATGTATAACATAGACAAGGCCATCAATTGATGATCCCCCAAGGCTGCACAAGGTTAGTTCTTTAAGGTTCATCATGTTAGTCAAAATAAGTCATACATTGTCATCAAACACAAATAATTATCAAAACATCAAGACAATGCACACATCAACAAGATAAGCAAGTCAACAAGGTCATTAAGTAAAACCAAACAAATTCCTGAAACATTCAAATAATCAAAACAATCAACCTATGCCTTATACAGGATGTGTCCTTCCTAAAAACACATTGTCAATTAGTCAAGCTTCATCATTTTCTATATAGGTGGTCACATGATTGAAACCATACTCGACGTCTTATACGTTATGTGCCATTACTGAAATCAGGCTTTATCAAACATCATCTTGTCAATCTCCTAGACAATTAAACAACAAACAGATCAAATTTTGGAAAATATTTTTACTGGCTATTGACGTTATGGCTTGTTTTTTATTATATTTTCATTTGGATTTGTCTTTGATTCCGATTACTAGCTTCCTTGAGGATGTCCCATGAAGGATTTAGAGAAGCAAAGATGTCTCATGACTCTTTTTTTCTTTGATTGTTGTTTGTCAATTGTCTTTTGGTTTTGTCTTTGAGTCAATTTACTAGCTTCCTTGAGGATGTTCCATGAAGGATTTAGAGGAGTGATGATGTCTCATGACTCGTCTTTTCTTTGATTTTTGTTTGTGGTTTTTCTTGACAAAAAGACTGGGGCAATTTTTCACATAGTATGAGTTAGGACATTCCTTTTCTGTGAGTGTATGTTTTTAGCAGGTGGATGACCTTGCACACCTTGGTCTATCTCATATCATGGTTTTTGTTATCCATTTGTATCATTTAACACCCAATGATGATTAATGCAAGGCCTATTATGATTTGGAAAAATATTGAATTCATTCTAATACTAACATCCATGTATTCTACGCTAACACTTCTTTTATTCTGAATCTTCATCATCCTTATCTATTTTCCCCTATCCTTTTATCCTTTATCTTCTAGTCCTCTTATCCATTTCAAGAGCACATTTTGTTCTTTGAACCTGCCTTTCCTCTCAAGGGGGCATACCACTACCTCCTCATCATCCTTCCTCATCCTACTTTCATTGGGGCATATCTTTTTCTTTGACACAACACAATAAACCGACATTGTATCAAAGAGGGGCAAATTGTAGACACTAAAAATTGTCCTAGGTCTGTGACCCTTAATTTCTTCATATTTTGTTGATCTTCATTTCTCATAATTAAATAATGTTAATTATTTAATTATTTTCTAAAGTCATATGTCCTCTATTAATTAAATAAGTTTAATTATTTAATTAATTCATTCTTACCTTTATTCTTTCTTGATTAATTAAATAAATAACATTTGTTTAATTACGTCGCTAATTAAATATATCTTCTTTATAAAATTAAATAAACTATTATTTAATTAATTCCTATGACATTGTCTACTATAATTAAATAATCATTTTAAATTATTTAATTATTCCTTAACTTTTTCTCTCTTTAATTAAATAAACCTTTATTTATTTAATTTGATCTAATATCTTCAATGTTGAGTTGAAATCATTTAATTGAAAAAGATTTATCTGTATCATATTCCTCTATAATTAGATAATCTCGTTGTTATCTAATTAGTCATTAATCACTTAAGTCTAGATAAAATTTGATCATTTAGTTATCTAGTGAGATAATATTTGATTTTCTCTAAGGAACAATCTTTCTATGTTAATAAGTCTATTATCTAAACAAGATCAGATTTGATCTTATCTTCTACATGCAATCCTCATCCCTCTATGTCTCAACCAATTTTCACCATTGATTAAATTACTTTTAATTTAATCTCCACCATTCAAGATTTATCACTTACACTAATTTAACCCTAACCCTATTGCATGTCACAACTTTTAATCTTAATTGTTGATTAATTATCTTTTAATCTGAGCTTGTCATTCAAAAATTACATCTTCTATAAAATGAATTTATCTCTACCATTTTTACTCCTCTCAAAATCTGATGAATTTTGGAAGCAACTTTAGAAATATTCAATGTTTTTCTATTATCATGATCATGAGACCATACTTGCATGCTTAATGAAAATTTGAGGGAAAGTATCATACAACGGAAAAATGGATAAGGATAATGGAGGTTATTCATGGAATCGAATGTGTGTTTGGTAAAATCCTTTATTTTTGCATGTTTTTATTGTTTTCCATTTTTCTCAATTATTTAGCTTGGGTTTAGTATTGTTTATGCTTTGAATTGCTTAACCTATGAATTTTCCCTATGCTACAGTTCTCATTCTTCATATTACATGGCATATCTATCCATGATATACTAACAAATTTCTATGTCATGGATTTACATGTATTTTCCATATAGGTTATTTTAACATGCCTTATCTTTCCCCTGTTTCATCAATTGGATTAGTGGATATTCTCTTATATTAGAGATGATTATATTATTTCTATAATGATCCTGCTCAAATCTGATTGAAAAAATTCTAATTTTGACCCTAGTAATTTTGTCAAACACTTTGCATACAAAGGATATGTGACTGATATAACTTTTCAGTTTGCTTAAATGGCACTTTCCTTCACTTAGCATCAATAAGAATGTTTGAAAATGACTCTAAATTGTCTAAAAAATGTACTAAAATGAATGTGCAACTTATTTTGGAAATATTCAATGCATATATATGATCTAAACATTAGAAATGATCATGCACAACCAACTGGTATTTTAACAAACAGTTAGTGTGCAACAATATATGAGCTGGAAAGAATGCTATTCAATTGACATTACATCAAACATATTGTATTGTAACCATGACTATATTTATTCAAAGTTTCTCCAATGCAAATGTTGATCACAAATGGCCAAGACTCTTGGCAACAATGTGAAAACAATACATGTCCAAATCTGATTACAATTAACATCTACAACAGTATGCTAAAGTCTAAATTTTTAATGTACAAGTACAACAGTTATGATAACTATCCTATGAGTATGATGTAAAAAACATGAAGGAACCTAGAGTAATAAGATGCAACAAATCGTTGTTGAAATGTTTCCTTGGTTGATGCTTTGAAGACCAAAAAACCACCTCTTAATGTGCCGCCCATGTCCTACAAATTTGCAACTGATAGAAAATATATCCCAAGATTTTGAGTCCCTTTATTCGACTGAAAATCCTTGCTATGTCTCTAGAAGTGGAGCGCTCTTCTTTTCTGGTGAAATCGATGCACATACAAGGCTTCTTGAATCAAAAAGTAGTTCCCAACAAAGTCTGAAAATTTTGGACAGTCAGCAATGAATAATTCGATTCTCCTTGGAATAACAATCTATGACCTTAAAATGGCAGCAATATCCTTCCTAGACACCCCACACACCCACCTTGAGTTATTTATGAACTTTTAAATGCTCCTTTCACAAAATTGTGGCTCTAAGTGGCTGCTAATTTGACTGTAAATGGATGCTATGTAAACTGATTGTGCTAGCTGCAAATCGATTTCCTTTGAAGGCAAATAAATGAAGACTTATCAAACAAAATGTCTCCAACAATACTTCCAATTGAACCATACCAAAACTTGGCCAAAGGCCACAAAGTTTTTTGAATGAAGCACAAATGGAAGACTGAAGTATCTTCCTCCCAATAGCAATAATTCAGATGATATTTCACACCCTCAAAATTGCTTACCAATTGAGAGTTTTCATTCTCAATGGCCAACTGAAACAACTGCAAAAACACTAGGCTCCACAACTGAAAATATCAAATCAATACTCAACATCTGGATGTTAGGAAATGAGCTCCTCATGTCTATTTATTCTTTTCCTCTCAAGAGGTCAGCCCATCAAGAATATTCTAGAATTCAACTTCTAGAAGACTTGACATAATATTATTTTATTATTATTATTACACTTTATAATATAAAATATTAACCAACTCCTAAAGTGCAATATAACATTGTAATATAAAATAAGGTTTCCAAAAATAGAGATATCAATGATGAGAGTAAGAAAACCTTCATGAAATCACAAAATGAGCCAACCAATCAATTGGGCATCTGCCAAACGATCCTCTTATCCAACCCTATTAGCCTATGAGGATTAGGAATAGGCTAATTCCTCCAAACTCCAACGCTCATGTAAAAGGGGACATTAAAATTTCTTCATATACTTTGTGTTGATCCTCTGCCTTGTGAAAATGATGAGAATACACTAAGAAAGGATATATCAAACTCACGTATACATGGAAATAGTATGATTTACATTATGGCACATTTCTTTCATGTCATGTAGCCATAGTGTTATATGTGTTTTGAAGTCATCATCTTCTTATATACATGATGATGATGTGGGATCCAAAACTTGTGGATACCATAACTTTTGATCCATGAATCCTTTTGATCCTTTTTTTCTTTAAATTTAATATATTGAGGGTATATATTACCATAACATCTCTAGCCACTTAAAACTCATTTGAACAATTTCAAGGCCAAATTCAATCATTTAAGGCCCAAAAATTATAACTTAATATTCTTTTAGTTTTTTAAAATAGATTTAATAATTTAACATCTAAGTGTGATCTTGGATTAAATATCACTATCAAGAATCATTTAGTTGTGTAAGGGATATGAAATAATATTTAGGTCCATTTGTGCTTAAATATAAAATTACTAAAAATAGTTATTTTTCTAAATTAAGATTTTTTAGGATTATTTTCATATATCTAATTTTTGTGGGAGGATTTTTAGGCTTTATTATGGTAAAAAAGAAAGTTACAAAAGTTCAAGGATTGGGAAATTTATTTTAAGGCTAGAAATTCTTTGTATTGGTAGCATTAGATGAATAAGAATGAATTGGCATTTTGTGGTGCAATCTTGTTGAAGTTTTTTTTGTTTTCTATAATTTTTTATTAGGCATTATTTTACATTATTTATCCCCACTTTGGGCTACATCATTTGAATTTATCACCTTATTATATAAGTTATGATGAATATAGTGTTATTCATTTTCTCACATCTGATGTAGGAGCATCCAGCGGTGTAGGGCAATCTTGCATCACCCAAAAACAAATGTTTTCTTTATTTTCTTTATTTTTTTGAGTTCCATGATGGCACTTAAGGGGTATAAGACCATCAGGCATCAAAAATATTAAAAATTGAGCACTTACTATTTTTAGTAAGTCAGCGAAAACAGGCTCGTATGGATGTGAAAATTTACCCCAAGGAGGAGAGTTGAAAAACATTTCCGGCCGTGAAAGAATCACTTCAATACCCTACACGGTTTGGGAGGAATTAAAGTTTCCATCTAGGGAAATTTCTCCAATGCAGCTTCAAATTCAGATATAAAACTTTAGGGGCCTCGAAATAGCGCAAAAAGTGGCTGAACTGACCTATGATGGGATCATGCATTGTAGAGATCATCAAGAGCTTTCCAATGATATGTAATAATAACAAATCGGATACTTGGATCAAAAGTTATGGCCCCACAAAGTTGATCCTCTAAAAAGTGAATTTCATAAAAAAATTCTTCATAGGCCAAAAATCAACGGTGGGACTTTTGGCACCAAAACAAAAGGGGAAATTTGAACTTTCTAGAACATTCTAGGGCAGTTATTGGGGAAAATAAAAAGGGTTAAGTTGGGGTTGTAGAGGGGGCCCTGATAGTGCAGATTGTGGCTTTGAATAGTATATTTTCTTTTCATAGTTGATTTTTGTTGTAATGAATCAAGCCCATGAGGTTGTAGCATGTAAGCTTTGAATCTATAATTTCATTTTCTGAAAAATAATTGAAAATGAATCATTTTTATGTCTCGCATCTTCTGTGTTGATATCTATTATTGTGATTTTTGTGGGTTTTGGGCAGTGTGGCCCTCATCAAGTGATATCAAAGCAGGAGTTCTTGAGCCTATAACAGAGCATTGAACGTGAGGCAGTTGCAGCAAGACCTATGAGTGTGGGTTGAGTTCAAGATGCCTCCAATACTTTCCCAGTATGGCAGAGGTAGAGGCCAAGGTAGTGGAAGAAGATATCCATCTAGATATGAAACTAGATCCCTTAGAGGGAAATTAGAAACCTTGCAACAAGAGGTTCAAAGAAGAGGTGTGCAATGAGACAGAGATGATAGTGAAAATGAAATGGAAGAGGAAATGGAAGAGGAAGAGAAAGATCCAATGGATCCTGGAGAAAGAAGATTGTTGTGAGCAATCTCAAGCATTAGGAAGCGACCTAAAATGGAGGTTTCAACTTTTGGTGGAAATTTGAATCCTAAAGAATTGATTGATTGGATCAATGACATGGTGGAATTTTTTGAGTTTGTGGATATTGAAGATCCTCACAGAGTGAGATTTGCAAAGAAAAAATTGAAAGGTCACGCCAATATATGGTGGAAAGAGGTCTAATTAGAAAGAGGAAGACAAGGGAAAGATAAAATTTCTAGATGGGACAAAATGGTGTCAAAATTGAAGAAACAATTTATTCCAGTTGATTATGAATTGGAGTTGTTCAAAAATATGTAGAGCTTGAGGCAAGGGACCAGGACAATGAAAGAATACACAAAAGAATTTCACAAGGTCTTGATTCAGACAAGACATTCTAAGGTGAATAAAGAGAAAGTTGCTCATTATATTAACGGGTGAAATCCAAGCATATAGGAAGAATTGGCATTCGTAAGAATGGACACCATTGAGGATGCTTATTAGTTTCTCTAAAGGTTGAAGAACGAATAAACAAGATGTTTGAGAACAAACAATGAGGTGGAGGCCATGGAGGAAAGACCGGTGCATGGTCATATATTGGAGGTTGAAATGAAGATCAAAAGAAGGGCGAAGGCTCTAGTAGCAGCCACAACTAGAAAAGAGATAACACTTACTATCCTCATGATCAGAATAATGGAGACCAAAGAGGAAGAGGAAGATTTGGACGAGGACCGAGAAGAGGAGGCTTCTGTGGAACCTGTTTCCAGTGTGGAGAAGGACATAGAGCCTATGAGTTTCCTCAACATCAAGGAAGGAAAAATAGAAGACCCGAGGGGAATGCATGAGTTGCACATGTAGATGAAGATGTTGAGTCTTCACATTCTGAGGATGTAGAAAGAGGATAGGTTCTTGTTACTAGAAGAGCCTTACTGAATGAGGAAAAGGAACCAACTCAAAGGAAGAATTTTTTTCACACCAGATGTAAGTGTGAAGGTAAAGTTTGAAGAGTTATCATTGATATAGTTAGTACTGATAACCTTGTTTTAGAAGAAATGGTTAGTAAGTTGTGGTTGGAGAGAAGAAGGCATCCGAACCCATACTAGATTGTTTGGTTGTAGAAGGACCATAAAGCCTTAGTAAATGAACAATGTCTGGTAAAGTTCAAGATTGGAAATTACCATGATGAGGTATTGTGTGATATTATTCCTATGGATGTTTTTCATATGTTGTTAGGCATACCATGGTAGTTTGATCAACGAGCAGTACATGATGGACATTCCTATTCTTTGATAAAGGATGGGGTTCATCATAAGTTGAAACCCTTGAAAGAGGTAGAAGAAAAATGTATGCAGTAATGCAAGAATTTGTTTGGTTGATGGAAGAAAGTTCCTAAAAGGTATGAATCATGAGCATATGTGTTTTGCATTAGTCCCTAGAGTTGATAAAGAAGATACTACTAGGGTATCTGTAGAGGTTTTAGATTTTTTGAATGAGTTTCAAGTTATTAATTTTGATAACGTACCTGAAGGTTTTCCTCTAGTGAAAAAGATTAGTCATGAGGTGGACTTGATTCCTAGATCCAGTCTACCAAATAAGGAAACTCATCAAATGACTCTAGTAGAGAGTGAAGAGTTGAACAAACAAGTGCAAGAGTTGTTGTGGAAATGATTGATTCAAGAAATTTTGAGTCCATGTGCAGTACCTGCAGTACTAGCACCAAAGAAAGATGGAGAATGGAAGATGTGTATAGATTCTAGAGCCATCAACAAGATCACCATCAAGTATAGATTTCCCTTGTTGAGAATGGATGACATTATGGATTTTTTGATTGGAGCTGAGTACTTCACGAAGATAGATTTGAAGAGAAGATATCACTAGATCCGTATTAGAGAAGGAGATGAATGGAAGACAACCTTTAAAACCAAGGAGGGCTTGTACAAGTGGTTAGTCATGCCTTTTGGGCTAACCAATGCACCAAGCACATTTATGTGGATTATGAATGAGGCATTAAAAGAATTTTTAGGAAAATTTGTTATTGTTTATTTGGATGATATTCATATTTTCTGTAAGACATTGGAGGAGCACTTGATGCATATCTAGAATTTTTTTGAGAAGCTAAGGGAGGAGAAGTTGAATAATTTGAAGAAATGTAGTTTTATAAAAAGGGAGTTGGTGTATGTAGGATTTTTTGTCTCATGAGAGAGTCTTAAAATGGATCTAGAGAAGGTGAGAGCTATCATTGAATGGCCTACCTCGAGGAGTGTTATAGAGGTAAGATCATTTCATGGTCTAGCAAGTTTTTACAAAAAGTTTATTGAGAGTTTTAGTAGTATTTGTGCACCTATAACTAAAGCGATGAGAGGGGATAGAAAAGAGTTGAAGTGGATCACAGGAGTAGCCAAAAGTTTTGATATGTTGAAGAAGAAAGTTACAAAGCAACCTTTTTTGGCCCTTCCATATTTCAATAAGGTCTTTCAGGTAGATTGTGATGCTAGTGGCATTGCGATAGGAGTTGTTTTGAGTCAAGAAGGTAAGCTTGTTGCATATTTTAGTGAGAAGTTAAATGATGTTAAGAAGAAATATTCTATTTATGATCAAGAGTTTTATGCTATAGTTCAAGCTTTGAAGAAATGGAGACACTATTTGTTGCCAAAATAATTTGTTTTATATACTAATCACCAGGCTTTGTAATATCTCAATAGTCAAGGAAAGTTGAATCATAGGCACTTAAAATGGGTTGAGTTTTTGCAGAGTTATACTTTTGTTTTGAAGCACAGGAGTGGAAGGTCAAATAGAGTTGCAGATGCCTTAAGTATAAGGAAAAATTTATTGATAGAGATGAATATAGAGGTTGTTGGGTTCAATAAACTCAAGATTTTGTATCCAGAAGTTCCAAACTTTGTAGAAGCTTGGAAGGCTTGTTTGGAACCTGTTACATTGGATAGGACAAAATGGTTGGATTTCTTAATCCGAGATGGGATGTTGTTTAGAGGAAGCCAATTGTGTATTCCAAGGAGTTCTATGAGAGAGAATCCAATCAAGGAGAAGCATAGTGGAGGATTGGCTAGACATTTTGGTTGAGATAAGACGATTGCTCTTGTCAGTGAGAATTATTATTGGCCATAGTTACAACAAGATGTGAATAAGTTTGTACAAATTTTTAGAGTATGTTAGATGGCAAAAGGAACAAGTAAGAATACTAGATTGTATCAGCCATTAACTGTACCTGAGAGGGCATGGGAGGATATTAGCATGGATTTTGTTCTTGTCTTGCCAAGGACACAGAGAGGGCATGATTCTATATTTTTGGTGGTGGATAGATTTTCAAAGATGACACATTTTATTCCATGTCATAAGACTAGTGATGTTGTTCATGTTGCAGAATTGTTTTTTAGAGAGGTGGTGAGACTACATGATTCCATATTCGTGGTGGTGGATATATTTTCAAAGATGACACATTTTATTCCATGTCATAAGACCAGTGATGTTGTTCATGTTGCATAATTGTTTTTCAGAGAGGTGGTGAGACTACATGGTCTACCAAAAAGTATAGTCTCAAACAGAGATACCAAATTTGTTAGTTATTTCTGGAGGACATTATGGAAGAAGCTGAAGATAGATTTGAAGTTTAGTTCTGCACACCATCCATAGACTGATGGACAAACAGTGGTGGTGAATAGGAGTTTGGGCAACTTGCTAAGATGCTTAGTTGGAGATAAGGCGAAAGGATGGGATTTGATTATACCACAGGTGGAATTTTATTACAACAATTATATCAATAGGAGAACTAGTAAATCACCATTCCAGATTGTATATGGGAGTAGTCCAAGAACTTCTTTTGAACTGATAAAGATGGATAAGGGGGAGAAGAGTAGTGTTGAAGCTGAAGAATTTGCTGAGCACCTGAAGAATTTGCATGAAGAGGCGAAGAAACATATCAATAAGATGAACTCACAATATAAGGCTTAGGTAGATAAAAAAGGAGGTATAAGGAGTTCAGGTAGGGGATCATGGTTCATTTGCAAAAGGAAAGGTTTTCATTTGGTACATACAACAAGTTAAAGATGAAGAAGTTTGGACCATGTAAGATCCTAAAGAAGCATGATTTAGGAAATGCTTATGAGGTAGAGTTTCCTAGTGGAATAAACATTTCTCCTATGTTCAATATTGTTGATTTGACGAAGTATCGTGAAGGTGATATAGAGGAGGGGCCGATAAAAAAAAGTTGAAAATTCCAGTACCTACTTCAAAGAAGGAAGAGATAGAAGAAATCTTGGATAGCTGTGTGGGTAGAAACACAAGAAACAAACAATATGTAGAGTACTTGGTGAAATGGAGAGGAAGGCCTATTGAAGATTCATCATGGTTATTTGAGGCTGAGGTTAACTATCTTGGTTTCCCTCTAACTCCTGGGAAGTGACAGGGTCACTTTTCAAATTACCCTGAGTGTCTGATGTAGGAGCATCCAACGGTGTAGGGAAATCTTGCATCACCCAAAAAAAATTGTTTTCTTTATTTTCTTTAGTTTTTTTGAGTTCCATGATGGCACTTAAGGGGTATAAGACTACCATGCATAAAAAATAGTGAAAATTAGGCACTTACTATTTTTAGTAAGTTGGCCAAAATGGGCTTGTATGGATGGGAAAATTTACCCCAAGGAGTAGAGCTGAAAAAAAATTTTGGTCGCAAAAGAATCACCTCACTACCTTGCACAATTTGGGAGAAATTAAAGTTTTCATCCAGGGAAATTTCTCTAATGCAGCTTCAAATTTAGATATAAAAATTTAGAGGCCCCAAAACAACTCAAAAAGTGGCCGAACCAACTTATGGTGGGTTCATGCTTTATAGATCTCATCAAGAGCTTTCCAACGATATGCAATAATAGCAAATTGAACACCTAGATCAAAAGTTATAGCCCCGCAAAGTTGGTCCTCTAAAAAGTGAATTTCATTAAAAAATTCTTCCTAGGCCAGAAATCAATGGCGAGACTTTTGGCGCCAAAACAAAAGGGGAAATTTGAACTTTCTAGAACATTCTAGGGCGGTTATTGGGGAAAATAAAAAGGGTTAAGTGGGGGTTGTAGAGGGGGCCCTGATAGTGCAGATTGTGGCTCCGAATAGTAGATTTTCTTTTCATAGTTGATTTTTGTTGTAATGAATCAAGCCCAAGAGATTGTAGCATGTAAGATTTGAATCTGTAATTTCATTTTCTGAAAATAATTGAAAGTGAATCATTTTTTTGTCTCACATCTTCTGTGTTGATATTTGTTATTGTGATTTATGTGGGTTTTGGGCAATGTGGCCCTCATAAAAATCTCATTTTTAGTTTATAGATACATATGAAATTTTGTATAGTCCTACTCCACATGATAATAGATCACACATAGATGATAACCTATTATCTTCTCATGTGTCCCTTAGTATTCCATTGATTTATTCTACATCAAATAAATACATCATAAGCCTGAATGAATAATTTTTTTTAATTAATTTTGATGGGTCTACTAATGTTTCCTTACATATGAAATCAATCTTAGTAGCTAGTTATGAGCACTTGGATATGATGGTGTCGATTAGTGAGTTCCATTTATCATTAAGTAGTAGAGATTTGTAACTTTTTGGTTCATCATGTTTACTCTACAATTCCTTTATTATATTTACCCATTCTTTCACTCATAATTTTTTAGGCCCAATTCACATGAGGAAATCATGAATTTATAAATGACCTGTTGTGAGATCTATCTGTTGACACTAATTATATTAGCATGGCTTATGTGTCTCATTTACCTTTGTTTCAAGTCACCCCAAATTCACATCATTCTAACTTAGTGGAAAACACACATCAAAATTTTCGAAGAGGAAAATATATTAATCTATCATCATATATTTTTGTAACCAACACAATTAAATTACTTCATGAGCATCAATTCACATCTAAACCAAATAAGCATGGAAATATTCAACAAATATAATGAAATAAAGATAAAATATCTCAATGGGAACTATTATACATATCAACTTTTTAAAGAGACATAATAAAAAAAATATTAAAAGAAAATTCAAGTTGTATCTAACACTACTCCATAGCTAGTTACATCTTGGATCAAATCTATTTGCCACAATGAACATCAAGCTATATCATTTGATAATAATGAGATTCCACTTGAGAAGGTTCTTAAATAAGTAATAGATTTACACATCATGATGAAGTGTCAAAACATATTTATCAAACAATTTTTAGTTGAAATGGATCTAGCCTTAATATTTGAAAAAAAGACTATTTAAGACAATTAAAAGTTAAGATTTTAGAGATAATAACATCATATCTTATTATTAGATAATATTATATTATTCCTAGGTCTTGCATGGGTACTGTTATTCTTCAAATTCACATGGGACCACACAACTTATACACATGTTACATTTGATTCTAAAAAATGATATTATAGCATCTTTCTTGGGAATTCATGATTGCATTAAATATGAAATTTATCCCTTATACATTGTTGAGAATTAAGGTGTCTCAACCTTTGCAATTTCCTAACATTAAAATATTAATTTATTATTGCTTATGTTGTAATTTCTTGTGCATATTAATTTTTATCTAATATGACTTGGCACGGTGAGTTGTTAGCATATTGGGAGGTGATGTGGGATGTGACATGGATGTTGTAGTCTCCACATGGAAATGTAAGCATCCCACTTTGGGAAGAGATTCCTTGACATGTGTCAGCATCTTTGATGGATTCTATGAAAAAGTATGATAGATTCTTATGACAGATTCCTATGACGATCCTATGATGCGTAAGAGCTAGATTCTATTGACAGATTGGACAAGTGTTGGAAGGCATCTCTGCATGAGGAATCTAGGTGCCCAACTTTGACCTATGAAAATTTGTAAGAGAATGTAAGAGGCATCCTCTATATTTATTTAGTTATGATAGATTCTCTTACAACAGTAAGAGTTGTCATATATGACAGATTCTATGACATTGTAAGGCATCTGTCATACCTATTAGGGGAAAATTTGCGGCGCCCAAGTATGGAGGCATGTAAGGGGGGTTAGGAATCATGTGACAAGTGTCATAGGATTCAAATATGTGTTTGAAAAATGTGCCACATGGATTTGGACGCCCATCTTTTGTAGCTTGTTCTAGAAGATACCTTTATTCTTGTATTCTCTATATATTGGATGTCTTGGAGTGGGTTTTGTATGTTGAATATTGCAGGTATTGAAGTGCTGTTAGATTTCCTCCAGAAGAGCAAGATGTAGTCTCCATGTTAAGGTTATGAGCATGCAAGTGTATTGTAACTATATTGTTGCAGATTAATACATTGGTTCGATGCTTTGGAGTGGATTTTTTTACCCGAAAGGGTTTCCCCATGTATGTCATGTTTTTGATTAACACAAAACAAGTTTTGAAGGGACCAAAAACCCTAAAAAAAAAGGAAGTGGTAGTAAAGATAAGACAATAGACTTCCCACCCAGAAAAAAACCACAAAAACCACCAGCTGATTACTAGACCATCAACCAACCATCTGTAGTAACATCAGCCAAAAAACATAAAATAGAAAGACAAGCCAAATGACCCTTAAGCAGTTCTTTAAGCATTTTTGCAGCCCCAAAATCCTTGGCCACCAACTTGTCATGCATTTCCATAATTTCTTCCACCTCACGAGCAACATCCTTCTTATCTTTCTTGGTTTTACTACGAGTATGAACACATGGACCTGTGCGAACCCCAACCTTGGTACCTGCAAAACAACATGAGTAAACAAGTTAAACAAGGAAATGCAAGCCAAAACAAGGATTCCCCATGAAATCCATCTACAACATTAAAATTAGGAAGAAAATAGTGAAGAACACAATGTAAATGAAAAAACTAAGATTAAATCCTAATTAGAAAAGCAAACACATGATCCCATGGGGGAATTGGTGCCAATTTGATGTGAAAATTGGCCCTTTCCCAATTCCTAAGATGCAAGCTTTGATATGTTGACTTGATGAAGAGATTTGATCCACTTTGGTGATGAATGGTGAGAGCTCCAAGCCAAAATCTGCAATAACCTAGCTAAGAACTCAAGATTGATGAATGGAAATGGCTAAGTATTTTAGCATGGTAACTTTGCATGGATTGTGGATGATGAAATGAGGATAGGAGCTCTTTATTTATAGAATGCCAAGATGGATGAATGTCCAAATTTGAACAATGTGGGACTAACATTCATCCAATGGTATGATGCCACTTGTCAAGCTATGAATGGATGAAGGATGTGCAAGATTTGGGGTTTGTGCCAATAAATGCCTAAATTTGAATTTCAAATTTGTTGAAATGACTTACAAGAGGGAAGGGAAAATGCAATAAATGCCACTTGGCTCAAGGAAAAGGACATGTAAGATGAATTTATTGCCTTGTTGGATGTACATGTTGACTTGGAATTTTTGAATTCAAATTGAGAGAATATTCCAAAAGATGCTTTGTGAGGAAAATAGAGATTTAATAAATGAATTAAATCTATTTTCATGTGCAACTTGCATTATCTAGAGGATGGGACATGAGATGAGATTAAATTAATTAAGGGTTAATTAATTTAATGAGAGAGATTAGATGATGTGACCTATTTGAATCCAATTTTTGGACTTATTTAAATCAAATAAGAGAGGAATATGACAAGAGGTTAATTAAATAATGATTTTGATTTATTTAATTAAAAGAGATGGTGTTAGATTAAATCAAATAAGGTTTAATTTATTTAATTTAATGGATAGACTTTAGAGATTTAATCAAATAAATTGATTATTTAATTAAATAGGGATAATTAGATCAAATGGATTGATTTAATTAACAAAAGAGATTGACTTAATTAGATAAAATGATTTATTTAATTAAGAGAGGAATATTGATGAATTTAATCGATAAGGAGATTTGATTAAATGGTTAGATTGAGGATGATTCAGAAGAAATGATGTTAGTAAGTCAGGATCAGATGCACAATGTCAATCAGTATATTTTACATGTCTACATTTTTCCCCTCTTTGAAGCAATGCACTTGTTGCGTTGGTTCAAAAAATAAACGATCTCGATCAAAGCCAAAAAAATTTGATATTTAAAAACTTGCCCCACTGCTACCTGGCGGGAGAGAATATGCCAATATAATGCCCCCTCGAGAGATTGGATGAAAATTCCAATTTTTGGGTGATCTCGTGAAAAAAGAGGACAAAGTACCTAATAGGTCCGAAAAGGCTCTGAGAGGCTAAAAACGCATCTAAATGCAATAAAACGATGAAAAACAAGCCTCAACCGGATGAAAACAGGTTTGGGGGTCCAAAACCCTAGCAGGACAGCCAAACAGGGTGAAAAAAACCCTAATTTTTAGGCTTAAAAGGGGCCCGAGGGGTCGCTTTCAAGTCATTTTCACACACCTCCGCTAGCAACCTTGAGATTTGAGCTCTGACTCTCTGGCAATATGGCGCAACGACAGCTTCCCCTACACATTACTGATTGAGTTCGGACGTACTAGCGACCACTTGGCATTAGGGCACCGATATGTGGTCCTTACCCAAGCTCTGTCCTTTCATTTAATGCTTTAATTAATGCTTTAAAGGGGCAGCTCGCCTTTAGCGGCGCTATATAGCACCGCTCGGCATTCAAACTGCGTCGCGCGGTGCTATTTTGCGCTACAGTAGTGCAGTTCGAAGTTTAAAAACTTTGATGCTGGGCTCGGGTTTGGCGGGCCGATTTGATAAAGTGCGACGCGGCGTCACTGAATTCACATAAACTGCGATGCTGGAAGGGAAAGTGCACCGCGACAGTGCATTTTTTCTCTTTTTGGGCTTCAGCGTCGGAGTTTGATCAAAATCAAACTGCGACACCATCACAAACTGCGCTGCTGGGGAAGTTTTTGGAGCACACAACTAGAAATTTTTCAAAATTTTTAACACGGTGACTTCCCTTGATGCAGGATGCGGTGAGGGAGCTTTACTCCCGGGAGCACAGGTCACGAGATTTGGCTACTGTCCTACAAGATCTGAGCGACAGGGACCGGGATCGACTCAGGGTTGCGAGATTGTGGCACATTGCATATGCGGCGCCTTTGCGCACTCACCTGGGGATGTTGTCAGCGCTGGACGAGAGATGGCACAGCGAGATGTCCTCGTTTTATCTCCCCACTGGTGAGGCTACCATCACTCTGGAGGACATCTGATGTATTCTACGATTACTGATTCATGGCCGACGAGTGATTTTTGATATGGACGAGGGGTGCAAGTCTTGCTGCAGAGTCCTCGCCACACAGGACATCATCTTCTACGAGGGGCAAATAGAGCTAGAGCGATATAGGGTCATAACACCTCCTACCGTTGGGTGGTTGCAGCTATCATTTCGGGTCTCGTTGCCCCAGATAGATGAGGGCGATACTTCAGTCCCAACTGGGGGTATTGCTGGGAGCAGATGGTCTAAGATAGGCCAGTTCGTTTCGCATGGGGGCCTGTTCTTCTAGCTTCAATTTACAGGGACCTCCATGAGTATGTGTACATGGACGACAGAGCGCTAGGGGCTGGGGTGACTCTACTTCATGTCTGGGCGTGGGAGCACATTTCTATGCTATGTCCACTTTTCGTTCCAGTTCCAATGGGGCCAGACGATGCCCTAATAGCACGATACAGAGGCAGTGTGTCCTTTACACACATTGGTGAGCACGAGATCCCCTACTGGAGGCGGGTCCTAGACGAGATGCTAGTTTTCACCTGGCGACCATACCTCGATCAACCTAGATGGGTCAACGATGTGGATCAACTTTTCTATTGTTACCAGAACCTGTATATGCAGGGGCATGATCATACTATGATCGAGAGGTACCTGCCCAGGCGCGTGCAACGTCAATTCAGAGAGCTGCAGGATCGGCCTGATGACGACTATGTGGCCGTCTTTGCTCGTAGCATGACACAGGTGTCATGGGGACAGTACATTCCTGCCTCAATGGCAGTCGACAGTTTCAGGCACTTGGCAGCCTGACCGTGGGCTTATTATCAGGGTTTAGCAGACCCAGGCACCACACAGGCCTATAGGGACTGGTTCTGACCTCCACTTCGGCTGACCATTCCAGGTGAGGACCCAGATCTATGTAGAGTTAGAGGCAGAGGGAGAGGACGAGGGCGAGGACCTAGGGTTGATATTCGATAGGATCCACTAGTTGTGCCCCCAGTCCTGCTAGGTCACAGGGATGTACACATGCAGGATCAGTAGCAGGAACCGCCAGTTCCACCACCATGAGCCAAGGGTGAGGATCAGCCTCACGTGCAGCCATGGGTACAGTCAGCAGGATAGGAAAACGTATGAGACACCTTGATTGCGCAGCTGCAGGCCCAGGTTCAGGCGGTGATAGCGGAGAGGGATCAGGCGAGGGTTGAGAGAGAGCAACTTAGGGTCGAGAGGGATCAGGCCATGTAATAGAGACAGGCTACAGAGCTACAGGCAACCATTGAGCTAGGCTGCAAACAACAGATAGAGAGCATGACAACCTCCTCCTCCCAAGGTACAGTGTTAGTCTAGTCCTATAGGGATGCCATATGAGAGGTAGAGTATTACCGATGGTCCTACCATGAGGCCTTTCCTAGAGTAGAGTGGGTCCCAGAGTATTTAGAGCGGGCCAGCCACAGACCAACAGAGGATCACGGTGACAGAGGCGAGGGCAGCATTCACAGAGATTGAGTTTGATCAAGATGTTATGATACCTCTTGTGCCTTATGGGCTCCATTTTGATAGCCTGATGGGCTTTTTGTATTGATTGATACCTGTATAGTGATCCGATTTATTCTTTGTACTATGATAGTGACATTATTAATGATATATATGAGCTGATTTTGATGTGATGTAATGTGTTCTTATGCATGGATGATTTTACTTCTATATGTTATGGATGCATTTTTTTCTAATGATATTTATGCAATGATTATGACTAATAGATCTATATTATGTTAACTTATGATATGATGTGCAATGATGTTATCTATATGTTAATCTATGAGATGATCGGATATGTGATATGAATTTTAATATGCAAGGTGTATATGCGAAATGATTATGAATTATGCTTATAACATGTTTTATGAATGTATGTATGCTTTGTATGTGATGGACTATTCCATTTATACTTATGTGGGATGATTTATGCAATGAATGATTTATGATGCTATTTATGGATGATGAAATATGAATGCGATGGTCGTGATATGATGCAGATGAAATGGTGTTAATGCATAATGAGATGGTTTTATGAGATGCTTAAAATAACAAATGTTATTATGCTAAACGTAATAAATGATGATGTAATGTATGCGATGCAAAGTGATATGAGGATGCGATGTTATGTTAATGCAAAAAGATACAATGATGTGCAATGTAATATAAATGTGATGTGATGATACCATGATGTTAATGTATGTATTAAAATGAATTAAATGCTTATATACCTATTATGTATGATTATGCAAAAATGATTATAAAATGCTTCTGTAAATGTTATGTGATGATTTGGATGTAATGTAATGTATTTAATGTACCGAGTGAAATGCAATGAGATGGATGCATCTATTTTGGAAAATGTTTATGATGATATGCTTATATGATTATGGAAATGTGATGCATATATTTCCTATATGATATGTTTATGCAATATGCTAATGATTTATGAATGCAGGATCGATGATGATGAGGATGATGATGATCCACTATCATAGTACCTTGTTAGTGCGGTTAGCAAGGAAAGAAGAAGTCATTTCAACAAGAAATAAGATGATGCAAATGCAAATGGTGATGATGATGATGATGATAACTTGCCGAGGAATTGGGATTTTCAAAGGGCCGATTTCCTTATGTTTGATAACGTACGTGGTACGATGCATCAAGGTATAGGAAACTAGGATGACGTTGTACCTAGTGTGATGGACTTTGACTTGACAATCAGATAGGAGTATTCTTGTTCACACCTGACATACGAAAACCTTGCTAGGATGCACTTCAAAAGTTTCAAACATCTCAGACCAAAACATGGAAAGGTAAACCTATCCATGTAATAGTCAACAAGTTGCCCTAGACATCTTCCCTACATACCTAACAAAGCAAGTATTCGCCGAGGTTATATTACAAGAACGTCCAACAAGCACAACAAACAAAAGGATAATGATCATTGCCCCATTCCTATTTCTCTAAATCCTCTGTTTGGGATATCATCGAGAAGTCCTTGGAATGAGCGCAAATAAGATAAGTCAAAAGATAAAGACCAAGTAAACAAACAAACTAATGCTCTTCAATATCGCTAACAGAAAGAGGATGTGTTTTCTAAGGATGATAACCGAAACTTATTGCCAAAAGATAATGCCCATTGTAGGAAGGATTCATCCTAGGACATGTTAGTGGATGGCGGCACATCATTTCGTTTATCCAAAGTGTTCTAAGGGACGATTGATATGAGACCAATTCAGATGATGAGCTACCAATATGAAGAGATGCCCAACTTGCTTACGTACTGACTTAGACTTAAGACTTGACATTTGGAGTTTTACTTTTAATCCGCTAGACTTGTTTCCAACTATTTTACCAAAGGTTGAGGATGACGATCAGTTTTTTATGGATGGTGTTTATTGCGGGTGCAAGCGAGATGAGGCGGATGGATTTTTCCAGGTATTTGGATGTTTTTGATGTTTTGCAATGTTTTGAGGTTGTTTTTGGTATTTTTCGAGGTTTTTACAAATGTTTTTATTTTTTGAATGTTTCAAATGTTTTTGGGATTTTCTAAGATTTTGACCAAGAAACTAACCTAACGACTTATCCTAGGGGCCTCGGGGGCTAATCAACAGATGATACTTGCCTACGTTATACACGCAGAGACCACGTAGTTCGATTGACGACTTGACCGATGTACAAATGATGATATACATGATGAGATGCCAGTTTATTATGATGGATTTCTAAAGGACTGACCTAAGTGTCTTGAGGGATGATCAAAGATCAACCTTGCCTACGTTCAAGCTCAGAGACGACGTAGTTTGACAAGATGACTCTGTTTTTGACTTTTTGATTGACTTTTTGACTTGTTTTTGGATTTTGATATGTTTTGATGTTTTTGGATTTTCTGATGTTTTGATGTTTTTGGATTTTCTGATATTTTGATGTTTTTGGATTTTTTGATATGAGGACATTAAGATCATACACGAATCTGATCCGATGAGAACATGCCCCCAGTGTGATGCAATAGACTACTCCGATAAAGGCAGGACAAACTAACCTTGAGGATGGGCTGAGTAGTACTAGGAGGGATCATGATACAAAAACAGGACCAAGCTATGGTATGGATGCGAGTGGATGAGTGATGGATAGAGACCTGAATGCAATGGATGATGGAAGCAAAATGGATGGATGATGCAAAACAAGCCATATAGATCCCGGTGGATGGAAAGTGCTTATTTATGTAAGGCGCCTGTTTGCCAGGTTTTCACTAAGGTACTTGTCCGAAGTGCCACCAAAGTGGTTTTCACTAGAGGATGATTTTTCTCTTTACCATTTTTTTTGTCCTTTTTTTGATTTTTTTGATTTTTTGCTTTTTTGAATTTTTTGTTGTCACCAAGGCGCCTGTTTGCCAGGTTTTCGCCGAAGTGACAATTTTTTTAGGACTTTTCTATTTTTTTTGGATTTTTGGTTCTATACCTTGAAGGATTTAGGCATAAATTTTTTTGATATGGGAGCTATTCATGGGCTCCTGCAGAGGTTCCCCTTCGGGTGTTGATAGCTGATATGCCCCTGATTTGTAATTTGTTGTGATGACGAATGGTCCCAACCAATTGGGTTTGAACTTGCCTTTGCTGCTTGGGTTTGGGACATTCTTCTGATTTTCTTTTAAGACCAGCTCTCCAACTTGGAAAGTCCTACTTCTGATTTTCTTATTATAGCTCTGTTTGAGTCTATTCTGATAGACTTGCAAATGATTTAAAGCATCTATGTGTCTCTCATCTAGTAGCTCTAGCTCATTTAGTCTTGATACCTGGTACTCTTCATCCGTGATGAGGTTTTGCAGTAATATCCTGAGGGATGGGAGCTCGATCTCAATGGGGAGTACGACTTATGATCAGTAGACCAAGGAGAAGGGGGCGGCACCGGTGGGTGTGCAGATGCTGGTTCGATAGGCCTAGAGGGCGGGATTAAGCTGTAGATGCCAGTCACGACCTGCATCATTGACTGTTTTCTTAAGGATTTTCAAAATGGTTTTGTTTGTAGCTTCTGCTTGGGCATTTCCTTGGGGATAGTACGGGGTGGAGAAGCGATGTTGGATTTTGAATTTCTCACACAAGTCGCGAACTTCCTGATTTTTGAATGGTGTCCCATTATCTGAGATAATGGCTTGTGGAATACCATAGCGGCATATGAGATAGTTCATAATAAATTTTGAAATCTGCTTCCCAGTTATATACGTTATGGGTATGGCCTCTACCTACTTAGTAAAGTACTTATTTGCAATTATGATGAATTTATGGCCATTAGATGAGGTGGGTGTGATTTTCCCAATGAGATCGAGTCCCCACTGCGAAAAGGGCCATGGTGTGATGATGGGATGAAGCTCTTGAGCTAGAGCATGGATGAGGTCCCCATGCTGTTGACATTGCAGACACTTTATGGCATGATCATGTGCTTCTCTTTCCATTGCAGGCCAATAATACCCCATCCTCAATAGTTTCTTAGCGATGGTCATTCCGCTCGAGTGCAAACCATAGATACCATTGTGAACCTCAGTTAGAGTGGTTAATGCCTCCTTAGCGTTTAAGCAGCGCAATAAGGTACCTTCTATGCTTCTACGGTATAGGGTATCACCTAGGATGACAAATCTAGATGCCTTTTTAACAAAGGTTCATTTTAGGTTTGATGGTAGGTCAGCGGGTATGACTCCTATTCGAAGGTATGTATAGATGTCATGATCCCAAGGATCGTCAGGACCAACGATTTCGCACACATATTCTGATTCGGGTACCTCGAATGGGGGAATGAGAAGATGCTCAATCAGGAATTCATACTTTGGAACGTTGTGAGGGATGTCTAATAGGGACCCAATTGTTGCCATGGCATCTGTTGCTTTATTGTTGGTTCTAGGAATCTGCTCAAATGTTATTTCAATGAAAGATTCTTTGAGAGTCTCCACCAATTTCTTGTATGGAGTGAGCTTGTCATCCTTGGTCTGATATTCATCATTGACTTGATTTATGATCAACTGAGAGTCTCCATACACTTTTAGAGCTATGATGTTCCATTGCACTACTATCCTGAGACCTATAGTCAAAGCCTCGTATTCCGTGATGTTGTTGGTGCAAGGAATTTCCAACTTGTATGACGTTGGTATGCAATCCCCTTGTAGGGTGATGAAAAAGACACCAGCTCCTGACCCATGTTGTGTGTATGAGCCATCAAAATATAGTTTCCAGTGGTCAGCTATGTTGAGGTTAAAGATGGATTCATCTGGAAATTCTGAGACAAGAGAATTCTTAGAATAAATAGGTGCTTCTTCCAATTGATCTACAATAACTTGACCCTTGATGGCTTTCCGCTCTACATACTTGATGTCATACTCTGATAGTATCATCGCCTATTTTTCCATTCTTCCTGTGAGCATTTCCTTTGATAGTAGATACTTGAGGGGATCAATTTTGGCGATGAGCTTTATCTTGTGTGCCAACATGTAATGTCTAAATTTTTGTGATGCAAACACTACTGCGAGGCATGATTTCTCGATGAATGAGTAGTTTAGCTCATGACCAACCATTGTTCTACTAATATAGTAGATAACCCTTTCCGTTCCGTTTTCATCATGCTGAGCTAGGAGAGCTCCAAGGGCTGCTGATGTTGCTGATACATATAGAATGAATGGCTTTCTTGGGATGGGTGGCATTAGGACTGGTGGTGTCAGTAGATATTCCTTGATTTTTTTGAATGCCTCTTCGCATTTTGTATCCCATTTTTACGCTACTCCCTTGTGGAGTAGGTGAGAATATGGGTTCTGCTTGTCCGCCAGTTGTGCTATGAATCTTCTAATGGATTGGAGTCTGCCTTGGAGGCCTCTCAATTGTTTTAATGTCTTTGGTGCTTCCATTTCGAGGATTGATTTTACTTTTGCTCGATCCACCTCAATGCCCCTCATGGACACTATATATCCTAGCAATTTGTCTAATTGTACGCCAAAGACGCACTTCTTGGGATTTAGTCTGACCTTGTACTCCTCCAGTCTGTCAAAGATGGCACCTAGAGTTGCTATGTGATCTTTTCTTTTTCTGGATTTAGCTAGGATATCATCAACATAGTCTTCAACCGTTTTATGGATCATGTGATGGAATATCAATGTCATGGCCCTTTGATATGTTGCTCCTGCATTCTTTAGGCCGAATGGCATCATGTTCCAACAGTAGGTCCCCCATGGACAAGTGAAAGCCGTCTTATGTTGATCTTCTTTTGCTATCATGATTTGGTTGTATCCTGAAAATACATCCATTAGTGATAGCATTTCATGTCCTGCTGTCATGTCTACTGTAACTCAAAGAAAGTGCACAATACAACAAAGAAGATTAGAAGCAAACATGCAATACTAAAATCTAAGATGCAAATCTAAATGTTAAGCAACAAAGAACAAAGGAAAGTAAAACGTAAACAAACTGAAACAATCTCACCAATTTCAAACGTATTTCCATGATTCATCTCGATTTCCCTTCTCCATTTTGCTTGTGTAGTATAATTGCCCTCAAATTTTTCGTAAATTCGTGCAAGTATAGCCTAAGATAGTGATTTAGCAAAACATCGAAGATTCAAGACAAAGTGCTCTCAAAAGTCATAAGAATTCGCGAGAGAGATTGGAATGAAGAATGACAAATCAATTTATAGAAAATTGATTATTTGAACGATAGGTCAGGATTGAAAGATCAACGGACGGTTGAGATTGCTTGATTAGACATGCATTCTGATAACTGTCAGTGATGACATGAGTGATACGACTAGGAATAGAATTAAAGATTAAATAAATGATTTAATCTTCGAGTTTGGTATTCAAAAATAGAAGAATTATCTTTGCATGACAAAGATGAAGATTGATTAAAGCAACACTTGTTCGAATGCACGCATGAGGTTTAATTAATTAAATAAGAATATTTAATTAATCCATGTACACATAAATGAGTTAGAACTGGACGATTGACCAATTTGACAAAGAGATTACTCGAGAAAGCCACTCAGACATCAAATCAAGAGTTAACGAGCGATTAAAATAGATGTCGAGTCAAGTAAAAGTGAATACTTAGATAACTCCATAATTATCTAAAATATAGAAGAATGCGTTAAAATAGAATTAATGAATTAAATAATTCATTTAATTCAAGACTCGATATTCAGAGAATAATTAAATAAATAATATTTATTTAATTAAGTGATGAAGGATTTTAAATGAATAATGAATAAAAATAAATAAAGAGTTTATTTAATTATAGTTGAATATGCTAAAAGAATAAATTAAATAAAATTTATTTAATTTAACAAGAAGAATAAGGTTAATTAGTAACATAATTAAATAAAAAGCGTTTATTTAATTAATCAGATAGAATAAAGAAAATGTGAATTAATTAAATAATTGAAATTATTTAATTAATAGATAGAAATGAAGACTATAGAGAATAATTAAATAATTGACATTATTTAATCATGACCATGAAGAATATGAATTATGAAGAATATGGAAGTCGCAGGCTTAAAACTAGATTTCGGTGTCTACATTTGCCCCTCTTTGATACAATGTCATTTCGGCGTTGTGTCAAAGAAAATCGATAAAAATATGCCCCAGTAATGCCCCAATGTAAAACAGGTGAAGGTATGCCCCCTTGGGAAAATTGACAAATTGTCAAAAAAGTTCAGAAAAATTTGGAAATGCTCCCGATTAGTACATTGGATGCTCAAAAATGTAGTGGAGTTTGCAGAATTAAGTTTGGAAATGGGAGGGACGGGTACGAGATGATCAAAATTGAAAGTTAACGTGGCCAGTAGGAAAGAAATGACACCTAGGCCCTAGGTA
This sequence comes from Sequoia sempervirens, assembly GCA_007258455.2. NCBI lineage: Eukaryota > Viridiplantae > Streptophyta > Pinopsida > Cupressales > Cupressaceae > Sequoia > Sequoia sempervirens. The sequence continues at coordinate 31,278 of VDFB02114144.1, forward strand.
TATATAGGAATAGGGGTAAAAACCTATTCATTTTCACCCACTTAGCTTAGAAATTGAGATTTTGCTCTGCATTCCTAGTGACGATGTCTCCCGTTCTGGCTACTCACCATCGCGCATACAGGATCCAGACCTTCCAAAGACCAGCTGGCGTGGACCCCCCGGTATGGACCTAAAACTTTCCTTTTGAAAATTTTGATTTGTGCGCATTTTAAGGCATTTAATTCAATTTTTAGTTATGCGTCATTTTAATAATTGACCGCATTTGCGTGCGCGAACGACGCATTTGTAATTTAACGTCAGTCATTTTGCATAGTTAGATTGCGGTTCAACACATGTGTAAATTTATGAAACGCATTTGACTTTCTACATCGCATTTGTATTTAGAATAGTCGCATGTGTAGATTTTGAAACGCATTTGAATTTCATGCACCACAAGAGTTATTTTTCAATGCATATGAATTTAGTGCAACGCATGTGATAAAGTTAGCCGCATTTGTTTAATAACGGCGCATTTGTATTTTATGAACCGCATATGTTGAAAAGCGACGCATGTGAAAAATAATGACGCATGTGCAAAATAACGACGCATTTGCATTTTATGTAGTAGAGTTAGTTTGCACTAGAACAGATGATTGAGGCTGACATGAGGCATGTATAATGCCATTGCAGGTTGTGCTAGACACCATATATACACGAGAGTCGAGACCTACTACATTTCGATTCAAAGACAGTTTGCGGCTGACAAAGCGACAGATTCTATGGCACCTTGGTTTACTGCACGTGAGAGACATGCCCCAGATTCGGGCGAATCGGGGACTATTGACAGCGTTGTGTGAGTGGTGGCACTCAGAGACATTGTCCTTCCACCTATCGACTAGAGAGGCCATGGTTACCCTAGAGGATGTGTATAGGATCTTGAGACTTCCTATTAGAGGCACACGGGTGGCATATGATACCCAGAGGGGTGCCGCTGAGATGTGTAGATATTACCCCCATGCTGACATTAGGCAATTAGGATTTGATGATTATGAGATTAGGTGGCGGGTGTTGGCCTAGAGGTATAGACAGTTGGACTGTCTATTGGCTACATTGATAAGCAGTATAGTACTACCTGACCGCCGAGGTCATGGTTTTTCTGTGGGGAGGGGGGAGATGCTAGTGGGCACGCTCGAGCGTCAAGTGGTATACGCTTGGGGTTCCTATGTGCTCGAGATGTTATACTTTCATCTACATGATATTGTCTATCGAGAGGCACAGTCTATGAGCTGCAGTACCACGCTCCTGATGGTATGGGCGTGGGAGTATATTGCCATTTTTTGACCACCTACGACTGTTGATCTACCACATGGAGCGCCTTACGCCTTCCGTATGCAGGGGCGACCACACAACATCACATTGGAAATATAGGTTACTTCAGACATGCCATAGACACCATGCAACAGTTTACATGGAGGCCATACCTGGGGTGTGAGGATTGGTCAGATGAGGATGAGCATTTTCCATTCTGCAGACAGACACAATATCTAGTTGGGCAGACAGTGTCACACGTCCACATTATAGAGCGGCAGTTGCCAGATCACATCCTACGGCAGTTTGGAGAGGTGCAGGATGTGCCTCGAGGATGAGCAGAGTTTGCGAGATCCTCACGAGAGGTCTCGCTATGGGGTCCAAAGATTCCAGTGGCCATGATAGAGGTGGATATTGATGGATTACAGGCACTTCCATGGGGATGGAGAGATGGACTAGTAGACTCGGGACCACAACATAGTATGATTAGTGGTAGGCAGCACACAGGCCGATCCCCCTGACAGACCCAGAGTAGCCAGTGTCGCTAGAGCGGCGAGGGACAGGTCCACGAGGTAGGTGGGGTAGAGGTAGAGGCCGAGGAGGCAGAGGAGGCCATGGTGATGGAGGAGATGATGGCCAAGGTGGATGGTGTGGAGGCAGGAGAGGGAGACGTGGTCGGAGGGGACGAGGACCACCATTGTCACCGATTCGTGAGGAGGGACAAGGAGAGGAGGATGTGGCCATGCTAGATGTTGGTAGAGGGGGAGAGGAGGACATTGCGAGAGGTGGAGAGGAGGTGCAGCTGGTAGAGGTAGCTATCCCAGACATCCCGATAGAGGAGGAGGCAGGTGTCAAGGAGGCAGAGATTGATGCTCTAGGTTTGTTGGGTGCTTATTAGGAGGATGATGATCACGAGAGAGAGATCTGAGATCAGATCCTGGAGGAGATGGATGAGGAGGAGGATGGGAGAGCGAGGGATAGACAAGATGAGATAGGGGCAGTGGATCCAGACACAGATACATTGTGAGCCCAGGTTGCATCCTTGGAGGAGTAGATGAGAGTTCTAATGGCCGAGAGGGATGCATATCAGATGGAGAGAGATAGAGCTTTGATGGATAGGGATCAGGCTATAACACGGCAACAGGAGACTGAGCAGAGATTCACAGAGCTCAGGGCATTGTGCACAAGACCATCAGTCGCTTTCGCCAGAGAGCTAGTCAGAGCTGGGGAGAGGGAGAGATACTATCGAGATCTGTATGAGGCAGAGATTCCACCAGAGAGACGGGCTCCTAGTTTCTCAGCGGTACACAGTAGCAGGTCCCAGACCAGGACCCATAGTAGGACAGTTAGCACAGAGGGGGTGGAGCAGCCACATAGAGCAGGTCCATATGACAGACCTCCCTCAGCGCAGAGATCATCGGGTTCCCATCATCATTCCCCCACACACTCCCAGCATGATGGTAGTGGTATTTCAGGATAGGGGTACCGCTTGTGAGACATTGTATTTTGATCTTATAGCTTGTGGGCTTCCATGTATTATTGGTACATTATGACATTGTGATGTGACATAGTTGAGCGATATATATATATGATTTTGGCGGTGATTCTCATGATATGCATTTCTATTTATTGATTATGTAGTCTTTATTTGTATATGTGATGTTTATATGATATGCCTATGTGATGGATGAGTATATGTATTTTATGATGTTAATGCAGTTAATGATATAATGGTGACTCTATGTGATGTTGATTCTATGTGATACATGCAGTTTATAGTGATGAGATGCATTATGATATTATATGTACAATGCATGCTACATGTGATGGTATACAAATGTAATGTGATACATGTATTTACAGTTGCTTTGTACATGAAATGCTTATGATATGTATTGTTTGATGATTAATGTCTATGATGCCATGATGTCTAGATATGAAATATGCCTATATGCATGTATTTTTCTAACATGTATGTTGATGCAGGATGATGTATAATGTTTTGTGTCACAGGACTCTGTCATAATGCAAGAAAGAAGAACTGTTAGTGCGGAAAGAAAGATCGAGAAAGAACAAAAGACAGGAGATAAATGTTAGTATTAACAATCTTCAATGTTTCGCTAAATCACAAAAGGTATTTGCACTTTATCATCATTGGGCGGGACTAATACAAATGGAGACAAATAACCATGATATGACATAGATCAAGGTGTGCAAGGTCATCCACTTGCTAATAACAGATAGTCGCAGACAAGGATTGTCATTAACTCATACTAAGGGCACAAGTTGCCCCAGTCTTTTTGTTAGGACAAACCACATATAGAAAAAAAAGTAAAAAATGGGTCATGAGACGTCATCACTCCTCTAAATCCTTCATGGGACATCCTTGAGGAAACTAGTAACATGACTCAAAATCAAATTTAAAATACAGTTGACAGACAGCAGTCAAAGAAAACAGAATTCTGATACATCATTGCTTCTCTAAATCCTTCATGAGACATCCTTGAGAAAGCTAGTAACATGAATCCCAGTCATCAATTCAAGATAAATAAGTCAAAAAGTCAAAAATACAATAAAATATTTTCCAAAACTTGATTTGTTTTGATTAAAAAAAAAGAAAAAAAAGAGATTGATTGACAGAGCTTGATTGCAGAAGATACACATACCGGATAAGATTGTAAGTCTAGTTTTGATGTTATGACTATCTGTATAAGGCATGACAAAGCCTGGTTTCAGAAAGACATGTATCGTATAAGACATTGAGTCAGATGCCGTTGATGTGATAACCTGTGTAAGGCTATGTTTGATTGTTTGACCTTGTCGATTATGCAAGAAGGACTCATCCTGTATAAGACATAGGTTGTTTTGCTGATATCAATACTCAGGAAGGACCCATCCTGAATAAGAGAAAGATTGATTGTTTTGGTTGTTTCGTTGTCAAGTTGTTTGATTTGACTTAGAGACATTGCTGACTTGTTCACCAGATTAATGCATGACTTGATACGATGTGTGTACAATTGACTATGTGTGATGAAAAAACCCTAAAGGATTGACCTAATGCGGCCTCGGGGGCTCATCAATTGATGGCCTTGCCTACGTTATACACGTAGAGACCTCGTAGTTTGACTTGACTTGGACTGACATGACTGACTACAAATAGAAGATGTGTGTGAAAGTGAATGTGACAAACCCTAATGGACTGACCTAGTGCGGCCTCAGGGGCTCATCGACAGATGGCCTTGCCTACGTTATACATGCAGAGACCTCGTAGTTCGACACGACCAATGACCTTGTCATATAGACATATGGATTGAATCATGAATTTATACAGACAAACCTAAACAGACTGACCTAATGCCTCGGGGGCACATTGGCAGATGGCCTTTCCTACGTCCAGTCGCAGAGGCAACATAGTTCGACAAACAACAAAGACTGACAAGTGCGACTGACTATGACTCTATTTTTGGATTTTTGAAATGTTTTGATTTTTTTTGTCTTTGTGAAGTTTTTTGATGTTTTTGGGTTTTTCTACGGTTTTACGTCTTCAACACAGCCAATGTAAGAACCAATATGACGCATGTCAAGTGTTTTCCCCCAGTCAAGTATAAGAACAATCGGTTATGAATAGGGTAAAATGGGGGATATGAAATGCACTCGATGTCAATCGTTCCAAGTTATGGGAAAGACTACCACTTATTATGAATGGTATATACAAGTGATGGATAGGAAAGATAAGGGATATGTACATGGATAAGGTGGTACGTACAGGGATAAGGACTATGTACAGGATCGTGGACTATATACAATGATAAGGATTATGTACAAGGTAGATTAGAATAATAGTAGACAAAGGAGTAGAGTTAACTACACATGGCGCCTATTTGCCAGGTTTTCACCATGGTACTTATCCAAAGCACCACCGAAGTGGTTTTCACTATTGGAAGAATGATTTGTCTTTACTATTTTCTAGATTATCTTTTTTTTTTGGTGTTACCAAGATGCCTGTTTGCCAGGTTCTCACTTTGATAACGATTTTTGTGATTTTTTGATTTTTTTGTATTTTTGCTAATTAAGACAAAGGCTCCCTGAAGCTATGCGTAGAACTTCTTCAGATGCAGACTATTGATTGGTGAGGACAACGGTTCCCCTTCAGGAGTAGAGAGTTGGTACGCTCCTGATCCAAAAGCTTATGTAACAATATAAGGTCCTAACTGGTTAGGTTCAAACTTTCCTAGTTTGTCTCTTTCTGCTTGATTCTTTGGGTTCTCCATTAAAACCAAGTCACCAATGTCAAATTTTCTGTTTAGGACCTTCCTGTTATAGCTACGACGAAGGTGATTCTGATATGCTTGGAGATGGTCTAGTGCCTTCTGTCTTCGTTCATCCAGGAATTCTAGCTCATGGAGTCTCGATACTTGGTACTCTTCATCATCAATGTGGCCTTTCAGGGATACCCTTAGGGAAGGAATCTCGACCTCAATAGGAAAAATAGCTTCAGAACCAAATACAAGTGAATATGGGGTAGCACCAGTGGGAGTATAGATACTTGTGCGATAAGCCCATAAGGCAGGGTTAAGCTGTAAATGCCAGTCCCGACCAACATCATTGACAGTCTTCTTAAGGATTCTAATGATGGTCTTGTTAGATGCCTCTGCTTGGCCGTTACCTTGTGGGTAGTATGGAGTAGAAAAGTGATGTTGGATATGGAATTCATCACATAGGTGGTAGACTTCTTGGTTCTTAAATGGGTGGCCATTATTAGTGATTATGGACTGAGGGACACCATACTGATAGATGATATAATTCAAGATAAATTTAGAAATCTGTGTGCCGGTGATGTATGTCATAGGAATGGCTTCAATCCACTTCGTAAAGCACTCAGTGGCAGTGATAATGAACTTGTGTCCATTAGATGATGTGGGGTGGATCTTACCTATGAGGTCGAGTCCCCATTGGGAAAAGGGCCACAGTGACATGATAGGACAAAGCTCCTATGCTGGGGCATGTATCAAGTCTCCATGAACCTGGCATTAGCGGCATTTTGTTACAAAGACATATGAGTCTTTTTCCATAGTAGGCCAGTAATAACCTAGTCTCATAATCTTTTTGGCTAAGGTAGGACCACTAGAATGGGAACCACATATACCCTCATGCACCCCATGCAAGTTTGCTTGTGCTTCAGTAGAATCAAGAATCTTAGTAGGGTATTATCTAAGGCACGTCTATATAGGGTGTCTTCGACGATGGTGTATTTGGCTGACTTGCGGAGGAATGTCCTACGTTGGTTATTTGATAGGCCAGTGGGTATGACTTCGACATGAAGGTAATCATAGATTTCTTTGTACCATGGTGAATCAGGACCAACAATGTCACACACCATTTTAGAATCTGGGATATCGTAGGCTAGGACCAAAAGCTGTTCTACCAAGAACTCAAACTTAGGCACGTTGTTAGGAATGTCAAGAAGTGATGCAATTGTAGCCATAGCATCTGCTGCCCTGTTTAAAACACAAGGTATTTGATGAAATTCAACTTTGTCAAAGTACTCTTTAAAGCTATCAGCCATGCGCTTGTATGGAGCAAGCTTCTCGTCCTTAGTCTCATAATCATCATTTACCTGTCTGATTACCAGTTGGGAATCACCATATACTTGTAGGTTCTTTATTTTCCACTTGACTGCCATGCGTAACCCTGTCACTAGAGCTTCGTACTCTACTATGTTGTTAGTGCACGGGAATGCAATCCTGAATGACTTAGGGATGGAATCACCATGTGGTGTAATAAACAGTATACCAGCCCCTGAACCATGATTTGTATGTGAGCCATCAAAGTATAGTTTCCATGTTATGTTTGTGTCAAATGTGAATATGAACTCATTAGGAAAGTCTGCAACTAATGGGTGATCTGCCTGTATGGGTGCGTCAGCTAACTGATCAGCAATGACCTGTCCTTTAATAGCTTTCCTTTCTACATATTGGATATCATACTCACTAAGTATCATAACCCATTTGGCCAGTCGCCCTATTAATGTTGCCTTGCTGAGAAGATATTTCAGAGGGTCTATTTTAGCAATCAACATTGTTTGATGGTTTAGCATATAGTGCCTTAACTTTTGAGTAGAAAATACTACTGCAAGACAGGCACGTTCAATGGTACTATAGTTGAGCTCATAACCTACCAAAGTCTGATTGATATAATAGACTACCCTTTCATGACCTTCATCGTCATTCTGTGCAAGCAATGCTTTGAGTGATGAATGGGTTGCCGTAATATAAAGAATCAATGGTCTTCCTTCAACAGGTGGCATTAAGACAGGTGGTGTGAGTAAATATTCCTTAATCAGTTGAAAAGCCTCTCCACACCTAGCTGTCCATGCAAAGGGTACACCTTTCTTAAGTAGATGTTGAAAAGGATGTGTCTTATCTGCTAGCTGCACTATAAATCTTCTGATAGATTGCAACCTTCCCTATAGTGTCCTTAGTTGACTGAAATTAGTGGGTGGAGGCATGTCCATGATTGCTTTTACCTTAGCCGGATCCACTTCAATGCCTCGTCTAGAAATGATATAACCTAACAGCTTTCCTGACTTGACTCCAAACACACATTTCTTAGGATTAAGTCTCACTTTATACTTTTCTAGCCTCTGAAATATCTTATCTAAAACCTGTAGATGTTCTGCCCTCATCTTGGATTTTACAATAAGGTCATCGACATAATCCTCCATACAAATGTGTACTAGATCATGAAAGATAGTAGTCATGGCATGTTGATAGGTTGCTCCTGCATTCTTGAGTCTGAAGGGCATAACATTCCAGCAATATTTTCCCCAAGGACAAGTGAAAGCCGTCTTAGGTTGATCTTCAGTTGCAATTCTAATCTGGTTATATCCTGAAAATCCATCCATAAGGGACAACATCTCATATCCTGCTGTCATGTCAACTATCATGTCTATGTTAGGCAAAGGGAAGTCATCCTTAGGACAAGATTTGTTGATATCTCTAAAATTAGTGTAGATGCGGATGCCCCCAGTTGGTTTAGTGACTGGTACAAGATTGGAGATCCAATTGGCATAGTCGATAGATCTGATGAAACCAACGTCTAACAATTTCTTGAGTTCTGCCTTGACTAATAAAGCAATTTGTGGATGCATTTTTCTCAACTTCTGTTTCACTGGTTTGGCACCTGGTTGTAAGGGAAAATGATGTAGAACAAGTTCAGGATCTAACCCCGGCATGCCGGCATATGACCAAGCAAAATTTATCTGTCTCTGTGCAAAGAAGTCATGGAACTCTAGCTTCTCTTCTATTGTCAATGACGCTACAAAATAAACCAATCAAGGATTCTCTTTTGTGCCTATGTTGACTTCTACCGATTCTTCAACGAGCATGGGTGAATTTTCCTATGCAACGGGGAGAATGTTCAAACCTCCATCCTTAGGTGCCTCAGAGAGGTTTTCACCTTCGGATGCGTCCTTTCTTTTTACTTTTTCATTGTCTAAAGGTGCCTTTTGGTTTTCACCTAGAGACTCATCCTTTTTATTTTCTTTATTCTTTTTCTCATTTTTACGACTGGAGGGTTGAACAGATTCCCCAAAATATGCTTTGTTGTCCAAGTCAATAGTAAAACCAGCCTTATGATCCCCGTTAGGTATGCCTTCTCGTAATCCCAGGAACTCAGCAATTGCTTCGTCGTTCTCAAAAGTGTCTAAGACAGGTGCGTCTTGTTGATCCCAATCAATGAGTTGGGGATAGACTAAAGGAATGTCATCGTCGGAGTTATCAAAGTCTAATGGGGTCAAGGTAAAGATTGAATTATTCATGTGATTACAAAAATCTTGTACCAGGTCCGTTTTGCTCTTAGGTTTGAGTCTAGGTGGATGGATAGGTGGACCTAAGGCCAAGGTTTGACTATCAAAAACAGGTGGTTCAGGTTGCCAAGAGGTAGGATCAAGTGATTCCCAATAGTAGTGTTTAAACCACTCCTCTTTTGTCATTTTCTTTGGTGGACATGAATTTAAGGGATTTGGCGAGGAACTTAACATCAAGTCGAGTTCTCCAAATAACTTGTCAAGGTCCATGGAAGAAGTAGAGGATAGGGAATCCCACTCATAATCGTTAGAGTTGGGGGAGTTACAGTGATATTGGTCCACTGGTTCGTGAGATGTCTTAGTATCTTCTGAAGCACGTACTTCCTCAAGTAAGGGTAATGGGGTACTAGGAACGCCAATCTGAATCGGTTGAAACCCTAGCCCTACTCCTTTTGGCCACTGAGAAACAAATATTGGTTCAATTCTGCCATCTTGGTTTAAGCCTAAACCACTCTGTCCATCATATCCTTTGCTTTGCGTGATTTTGAAACCCTTTCCATATAGATTTGTAGGAATATGAGCAAGTAAGAGAGGTTCCTCATTATCTTCCTTATATAGCCAGGAAGTGACATCTTCTGCGTCTACAGCCTCTTTGCTTAATTCACCCCATTTAGTGAAAGTTGTTGTGGGGGGAACATGTATAGTGATCATAGACTGTCCCCTACTTGTTGTATGTAAACCATATGACTTAGGAGGAAGCAAATGGCTAACACAATAAGAAGTCTTCATGTAATACTCTCCACAACCCTTGTCTTGGATCTCAACCCTAGGAGTGGTAGGAAGTGAGGGTGAAACAGATGTTCGAGTGAGTGTGGACGGATCAACATAGGAGGATGAATTGGATGATGAGGCCTCTTGATTTACTGGCACTTGGCATTGGGGGATCTCTTTTAGATTGGTGCAATACTGGAAGGGATCTGGATCACCATCTATAGTTATTTCTGTGCCATTGTAAGGGAATTTAAGACACTGATGATACGTGGAAGGGACCGCCTTCATGGCATGAATCCATGGTCTACCTAGCAAAAGGTTATAAGGAAGGGTGAGATCCAAGACCTGGAACTTTGTCTCCATTACCGCAGGACCAATTCTGATAGGAAGTGTTACCACCCCCTTTGATTTTCATTCCTCATCATCATGAGCTTTTATGACAATAATTTTGGTCATGTCTACGCATGCTTCTGAGATACCTAATGCCTTAATTAGTTTTAAAGTGCATAGATTTAACCTTGCTCCTCCATCTACCAAAAATCATCTAACTTTGGTGTCATCAACAAGGACTTCTAGATGTAAAGGGGCGTTGTGGTTCATCTTTTCAGTTGCATAGTCTTGTTCAGAAAATGTGGCATGGTGATTATTGGTCAGGTAGCCCACCATTTCCTGGAAATGATTGACATCAAGGTCATTAGGGACCGTGGTGTTCTGTAAAGCCTTATCGAGGATAGATCGATGCTCAGGGGAAATACGCAACAATTCCAAGATTGAAATTTGGGCTGGGGTCTTCCCCAACTGGTCAAGTAGGTTATATTGTAACTTGGAAGGTTGGGGTGTTTGTTGCGATGGAGGGCCTTGGATAGTGAACTTAGTACGACGAGTATTGACCGCACACTCAGGATTAGTATTGATAGTAATGGTAATGATATTCTCATCAGCGGTGCGAAGGCAATGAATGATTTTGCCACTATCATAATCATGCTTGATATTTGCATAGTTGGCTGACATATTGGTCTTAGTACTCGAACTGGGGACAATTCCTTTCCCATGATCATGTAGTGGGTCAGAAAAGACTTGATGGTCAGCATTTGATGACTTGTTTTTGCCCACTAACTTCAATAATTCTCCTTTCAACAAGATGATGTATGATATTCTTCAGTTGTCGACAGTTTTGTAAGTTATGTCCCTTAGTCCTATGATAATCACAAAAGGCATTGTCATCCCACCAAGCTGGTTTAAACTGTCCTGGATCGTATTGTCTTGGTTCCTGCAACTGTATGAGGTTATGTTGTAACAACTGTTTGAACACTGACTCGATGGGTTCCCCTAAGGGAGTGAACTCACGTTTTTGAAATCTCCTTTGTTGTGGAAATTGAGTATTTTGGACCACGTTAGGAGGTTGATTGACAGCATTAAGTGTGTTGGCAAAAGTATGAGGTCCTTGTAACGTGAGGAGAGGTCCTGCTTGTAGCGTTTTAGCATCAACCACCCCATCATTGGTGACATTTTTGTTGCAAGACCAAAATCTGTTTCTGTCCATGGGGGTGTTTTGTACGATCGGGTTTCTATTGGATGTTGATGTCTTGAGTTCGCCCTTTTCAATGAGATCCTTCTCTATTATAACCCCTTTTTCCAATAGTTCCGAAAAAGATGTACAACAATGTACCCTTAAGTTACTCCTGAGTTTTGCATGAAGGTTTTCTTGAAACATTGTAACTTTTTGTTTTTCGGGTATCTCGACAGGACACCTACTAGCAATAGTTCTCCATCTCTGGAAGAAAGCAATGAATGTTTCCCCTTCGTCTTGCGTTGTGTGGCACAAGGTTGCTATATTTATCTTGTGGTCTATGTTGAAGGAGAATTACTCCACAAATTTCTCAACTAGTTCACCCCAAGATCTAATGCCAGAATCTAGACCTGAAAACCATTCTAGTGCAATTACTACAAGACTTCTTGGAAATAGCCTCATAAGATACGTGGGGTCATAAGCGACATCTATGCATATGGTAGAAAATTCCCTGATATGTTCTATTGGATTTCGTTTGCCATTGTGCTTAGGAAGATTCGGTATGACATATCCGTGAGGGAAAGGTGTCATGTGCAATGATCTATCAAAGGGGAATGGGCATATGTCCTTTGTTGAAAATGATTTCTTAGTTGACACCGACATGTTATCCATTTGCGTTTGTAATGTGTGCATTTGTGTTTGTAAGACATCAACTTGGGTCAAAGATGTGCTAGGGGGATTATGCGGATCCATGTATGTGTTCTGAAATCCAAAGTCTTGTGATGGGTTTTGATTGAACATTGGCATCTGAGGTGGATTTGGATTCAGAATATTAGTAAATGTGTTTTGGTCTGGAATCTGCATAAATGGGTGTTGACCTGGGGTCTGTGTAAACGGATTTTGAGTACCACTTTGGGAAAACGGATTCTGATTTAGCATTGATGTAAATTGGTTTTGACTTGGAATCTGTGTGGACGGATTTTGACTACCAATCTGTGCAAGAGGATTTTGATTCGGAATCAATGTAAATTGGTTTTGACTTGGAATCTGTGTGGACGGATTCTGACTACCAATCTGTGAAAAAGGATTCTGATTCAAAATTGATGTAAATTGATTCTGACTGCCAGTCTGGGAGAATGGATTCTGATTGCCATATTGGAAGGAGGGAATGCCTCCTATTTGTGTAATCCATGGTATGGTACTAGTGACTGGAGTACTAGGTATGGCCATCGACTGTGGTATGGTACTTGTGATGCTAGTAGTAGGTATGATTGTTGCTTGCAAACTTGTGACACCGACATAAGGTGTAGAGGCTAACGTTTTAGGTCTTTTACTCCCAACAAGAGGACTGGAGGGAGTGGATGATGATGCCCCTATAGTGAAATTAAATCCCGATGTCATGCTAGACATACCAAATGGGGAAGTATGGACTGTCGTACTCTGTGTAGATGTGCCAGATCGCATAGTTGTGCTAACCTGAGGTATAGTGGTACTAGCAGTGATTGTGTTTGTTCCTTGTGTAGGTTGAGTTTGCAAGGTGCTAATATCAAATCCTATGAGTAAGGTAGCGCCTTTAGCTAGAAATTTGGCTAAAAATCATGGACGATCGTTTGCTAGGTATTCATCTACAAAAGAGGCAAATTCAGGGTCCTGTGCGGCAGCCTCTACGTCCTCTACTGCAATATGTCCTTGAGTGTTTCTAGTGGTGAATTTGTCTAATAGAGTCTTATGAGGTCTTGAAGAAAATGGATTGATGAATTCATTTGGGTTCGACATGTTTTCTCTCTCTTCTCTTAGACCTAGTTTCAACCATGTAAGACAAGCTCAATATGCGGGAAATGCAAAACTATATCTATGAACAATATGACTCTAGTCTATGTTTTTGGGATTTTCGTATGCAAAATAAGGAATGTTCTAGGATGACACTAGCCTAAGATCTAAAGATGGAAGGTCTAAGCAAGGTTCTAAAATAACCAATTCTATAAACCTTAAGACGAAGGGACCAAATACCTAAAGTCTAACCAAGGCGTCAATTTAGTTTAAGTCAAGGAACCAATGTAGGACGAGGATCAAAGACAAGTTGAGTTTCCTAACTAGACTGATGAGCTAGGAGGACTCTGTGTAGGACAAAGGATATACTGATAAAACTAGGTTCAATGAAAAATTTCGTTGACACTATGACTTTTCTAGAGTGTAGTTGGTGAACTAGTCCTAACGTTTGTAAAAGTGACCTTTCTAGAAGTTTAATGCAAGGTAATAGGTATTCTAAGATGAAGCTAAACCCTGAATTAAGACAACTATGGTAATGACTGAATGAACCTAAAGGATGCAAAATTGAGCAAATTGTTTCAGGTTTCTATTCAAGGATTGTTTGTGTAAAGACAACTGAAACTGGTATAACTGTGTTGACTGAACAGTGACTATGAATTCTAGTTTTTTGATAATTAGACAGATGTGTCTAAGGATTTCACATATGCGGTCAAGTTTATTAGTTGCAGTTTTCCAGTGATCAATTGCGTTTCTCTGGTAAAGTTCAGTTTGACTTTGACAGATGCGGTTAACCTTCTAACAGATGCGACTCGTACTGACAGTTGCGACTCAGAATATAACGCATGCGGTTTTTGCAAAGCAATTGTGAGCCAAACTGGCAGATGCGACTCTACACTAGATAGATGCGGCGGATACTGACAGATGTGACTCCAAATTAAACAGATGCGACTCGAAATAATAGTTGCAACTCAATATCTAACAAATGCGACTCAAGATTTAATAGATGTGACTCTAAAAATCAATTGCAAGTTTCTGGTGAACAGTTGCGACTCTCTGTGTATTTTCAGTGATGAGATTTAAACTGACTCCATTTTTTGTGATCAAATTCTGACAATCAAAGACAATCATAAGACAAAGTGTTTTCAATTTCAATTTTGGACTCAAAGAACGTTTAAGTTGATAACAGACAAGCACATCCTAATAGGCCAAAGGCCTAGGGTTTGTATACTTGGTATAGCCCACCCAAATACCCTGGATTGGTGATAAACACCTTTCCTTCTCGAGAGCGGATAGCTTAGAAATTTGGTGGCATTGGCTCCCCTCCACGACTCATTAACGTCTTTCGAGCACACCAATTTCAAATTCTTTGGGCAATGACCTCCCAAGAACCGCTATCTCTACTCAAGGGGATCAATAGTGAGTAATCTTCAGGCATGATACTGTACCCTACACTATACCAAGCAACGGCCACAAATAGGTTGGTCTCTAAAACAAAAGATATTTAGTATGGGCATTCCGTTCGTGGGGTGTGATCTATACGGCACGAGTCCCCTTTTAGATCCATCTCGTCCGGAACCACATTACCGTGATTCTTGGGGTTTTCCCCAAGAACCCACTTCTAT